>OMNN01082436.1:0-32162 GCA_900302755.1 Chromis chromis | reverse complement strand
GGGTGATATGAGAGAAAATAAATTAGATGACAATTCTTTAAGCTTGAAAATGACACACAAAACACGGACCAGTTTCTTGTTTATAACAGAATCTCTGCAGGGTGCTGGGTTATATTTTGTAATCTTCTCTATGTGCCAGCAGGCAACAGATATGCATTAAGGCTGAATGTTTGGCTCCCACAGTGAGGCAGCCCCCTTTTCCTGTTTGCTTTTGTGCTTGGGATTCCCTGAATGCTGCACAGTGAAACGCTCTGTATCTGTTGCTAACAAGAGAGTAATTCAGCAAGCTATTTATGTATGAAAGTAGAAGGAAACAACAGCGAGACGGCCAAGGAGAATGTGGCGATGCATGTAGTGCATCACTGTCAGGTGACCCAGACCCAACGATGTTCCCTCCTGTCTGCCTATTTCCTCTCTCCTAAATGCTGTGTGCAGTCTGGTGCCTGCTGGTAACACACGCTCTGCTGCTTCATCACTTCCCGAAAGTTCAGCCGATGCCCAGCAAATGCCAACAGCAACAAGAAATTGCTCCGGTCACCTCACTTTGGCAGCACTTTTATGAGTTTTTCTGGTTGTAGGTGATTTATTCAGGCCACTTTAAACAACACGAGGCTCTTTTTTTTGGTATAAAGAGGTGTTAAATACAATATCTGGAGTGCTGGTTCGAAGCCCTTTGACAAAGGTTTATGAGGACGTAGAGAGGATGAGAGCAGGAGGGGGAACACTACATATCAGAGAGTGAGGAGTGAATGAGAAGATGTGAGAATATAGAAGAAAAGGAGAGATCCAGTGTAGGCCAAACAGAACCTCTGGTGTGCTCAACAGCATAAACAATATTGAATCTAACCAAACTGTGGTTGCTGTAAAGCTACTAAAACACAGTGATTTGTTCTTTGAGTCATTTCACAGCAGTTTAGACACACAAATGTTTGACTTTGACATCTTCTTGAGTATTCTTCTTGTCTGTGACTAATTGATTTTCACTTTGACATCATCTGTCTAGAACAGAACAACTCTTTCTATGCTGCCAAAAATAGTCCGACCCGTGAAATACAAGGTGAACATTCTGCCTATTCTCCTTAGTTTTCATGTGACTCTCTGGAAAATACACTCAGACTAATGCAAAATTACCAAAGCAAACTTGCAAGTGACTCGACTGTAACGCGATAGCCGTAATTGTCCAAGCTTATCAAGAAAAGGCAAAATTACACTTTGGGGAAAAACCCTGTAACCCAACAGTTTGCTACAGGGCTTGCCAGAGAAAAGGCAGCTGCTAACATGCCGCAGGTTTCTTCCCACTACCTGACCGAACTGCCAATGTGTTTATTTGCGCCTGACATTTTTTAGCTGCTTACAACAAAGGAGAGGACCCTACCACCTGTTGACTGGGCAAAGAAGGGGGGAACGGCAGGATTTAAATGGCTGAAACTGACCCAAGAGTGATCGCATGTGTCTGGCGGCAGGGTGGGGAGAGATTAACTGCGGCTCAGATCTTCAGAAACACGTTTGCCTTTTTTTTTTTTCCCCAGCGAGGCCAACCGGTCTACAGGTGTCAAAGTGGCTGCGTTCTGTTTGAAGCTGCGCGGGGAGACGTAAATCTGATGCTTCGGCGTCTGTGCAAAATCCCCAGCATTTGAGTCACGCAGGCTCAACCAGGAAGCTTTGATGACACTTGGTGAAATTTTAAGGGCATGTGGTGAAGTCAGCATCCGGACTGTTTGAGTCTTGCTCTTTGCCAACCATGCCCCCAACCTCATTCATCAGCTAGAATCTGAGCTGCTGCCACTGATTCCAGGTGCCGATGACCAATTTGGGAATTTCTGGCATTCCTGGAGTTTGTGTCCTTTGATGAAATCCAGCTGATTAGTTTGCTCAAACACAAATCTATAGTAGGTTGCCTGAATGTTGTATAGTTTGCAAAGATTTTACATTTTAAGTTAATAGATGGAGTTGTTGTTGTTTACGGATCAATAAAAAGTAGTTTAATCAAAGTAAGCATGATCTGATTCAATTTTAAGTTTATTTTCTCTGTGAAATGATGCATCCAAAGCGCATGTGGGATAAACCCGCGTTATCTGATCTGTCACATATGAGTCTGGTGTTTGTCTATAAAGCCTGCTGAGACTTGTGGCAAAGCAAGAGCACTGACGAGCCATTGTTTCCCCACGGATCACCGAACAGCACAGGCTATAACCTGGTCAGTGTAAACAAGATGTGAATTATGTTCTCACCTCCTTTCTAAACAGGCTTAGTCTGTTAACTTTACCATCGATGTCCACTTTGTTCAGTAAACAACCAGCCACATCTGAATGGGCTGCGAGGGGCAGGATGGGGGTGTTGGAGTTGGTGGTGTCAATCTACAACCCCCAGCTCTCCTCCTCAAACTGTTTTTTTTTCTGAAGTTTTATGTGCAAGGGCTCGAGCCAGTTAAGACGCAGTAAAAACGTCCTCAGATGTTGATGACTTTTCAAGCCTGTGCAACTGCAGACGTGACAGGCACTGCGTTGGGATTTGTAGTCCTTTGACAGGCGTTTGTTCAGTTTAACTGATTAGTGTTACTCAATGCATGTGTGTGTGTGTTTGTGTGTGTGTGCATATGGGCTAAAGTACTTGAGAGGACTGCTCTTTGTCCACAGTTACTGGCAGCCGCCACATTTGGAGAAGACGGTGTTATTTGTACCCTTTGCTGGAAATAGGTTTTTAACAGTTAATTATATTCCTCTGGCTTGTTCATTGTGAAAATAAATAAAAGCGGTAAATTTTACTGGCTGAGGTGATGTTTTTAAAGAAATATTAGCATTATATTAGCATCTGGTGTTGCTGGAGGGCTGATAAACTGTGCAGCTCCACACTATCTCGGTTTAACATCTCGATTCTGAGACTTTACTCGGCTTGTGCTCACAGTCCCTGAAATAATAACGGTGTTCAGCCTCAAGGGTAACATTTTTGTGCTGATATAGGCAAGGTACTGTATTGTTATTATTAATAATAACTACAATTACCTTAGTAAATTAGATTGCATATAACTTTGTTTTGGTCCACAGTGTTTTATGACAACAAATATCCTCATTACCTGCTTCAGAAATTATTAATGCATACAGGCAATGTGGTTTACTGGCCAACACTGCTTCATGAGGACAACAGCCTCATTTTTAAAAAAGATTTATTTTAGGGTTTTTTGTCTTTATTTCATAGGGTCAGTAAAGAGACAGAAGACACTGGGAGACAGAGTAGGTGAATGACATGCACTGCATGTCATTCACCTACTCTGTCTCAATCAGGCATCCGTTGCTTGGAGAGTATATGCCCATATGCTATGTGCACAAAACCACTGAACTATTAAATTGCCCCAAGACCTCCTTTTTGATTGTTTTCTTCAATTTTCTTGGTGGTCAAGCTGTACAGTTCGCATAACAACCTTTGAAGGCCTCGAATACTGCAGCATGGCTATGTGGCGATTGTAGTTAATTGTAGTGACTGTTTCAAGAATCCCAGTATTACGTCCCTTTTTAGCAAATTAATGAAAGTCTCACATGTCTTCAGAATGAGTCATTACATTTTTCAGCTCAAAATACAGCAAAGATGGTTAATTTCACCATGACTGTATAACCCCTGGTTTTAGCCCTGTTCCAAACTGTCTCAGTGTCTGTTACTTTAAATGAAGCTGTGCTGCTGCTGTCCTTCAGGAAGAAGACTCTCTCTGCATCTGCTATCAACAGCACAGGCATGATTGAGAGTGTGTGACTAGGGCTTTCTGTCTTTTTTTACTTTACCTTTGAGTGAACATTTTACATGGATGTATCACTGGATTCACAGCCCGGCCATCGTTGGTAACTCATGTGGAAGATGAGCTTGATATACATTGTTGCGGTTATAAAATTAGTAGTTTAGTGGTGCAGAGCAGCAGCTTGGAAATGGCTCTAAAGTGACTGCTGGTTAGGTTGTTGTCATAATTGGCTGGCAAGTAAGTGAGAACACCTTAATTGGGAATTTGGTTGTATTAAAATGCAATATATGTGAGCACAGGGAGCAGGAGAGAAGTATACAGATGTAACACCGGCTAAGTTTAGGTTGCACTGAAGCACAATAGGCGACATGACATGGTTTTAAATTTGTCTTACAGCCATCTCTGATTGTCCCTCAGCTTTGCAATTTTCACATTTGACCTATGGGCATACCATCAAGGCTAATGGTCAAGTTTCACATTAGCCGAACAATGTGCTAACACTATGGATTTCCCTATTATTGTGGTGACGTTGCCACCAATATTATACTAAGATTATACAAAGTTTGAGCTAGATGACTATATGTTCGCCAACTGGAACGTAGCAGTTCACTAAAACTCTCACTGGCTTGTAGAGCTGGAAGGATATCTGGTTATTGAGGGGGCTAGAGAAATGGCAGAAGGAAACGCCTTCGTATCTTAACAGCTTTTACTTTACACTTTCATGCTCAGAACGACCGCAAAACACTATAAAATAGGATTTTCACCATATGGGACCTTGGCTCATGACGATACTGCTGCTGCTGTTGCCTGAGCATTTGAACTGAAGAGCTGGAGCCTTTAGATTCACTGAATTGAAATATCGGTATTACACTCAAGACCGGGTGTGTGTTTATATTTCTTCATATACTCCTCACACTGTGTACAGACACCCATCTAGAGCAGGTTTGATTAGAAACAGACACGGCCCATTCATCCTCTCCGAGTCTGCACAGCCCCCAGCCCTCCCCGCTCCTGTCTCCCCTTTACAAAACACCTGTATTTTATTGTCGTAACTCCATTTTAGACATGACACTCACCCCCTTCAGCCATACCACACCTCTGACCTCTATTATGACCCGGACACATGTAGATAAAACATGGAGGGGAGTAAGGGCTAGAAAAATAAAATCAGGGATGCCTCCGTAAAAAAATAAAATGAAGATTTTAAAGGTTTGTAGTGAGTTGTGGCGTGAGAGAAGTCAGTGGAACAATTGGAGGTGGTGGTTATAGACCATCTGGGGAGAAAGAGATGAAAAAAGAGAGCAAAGGTTGAAGCGAAGGAAAATGACAGCTCCTAGAAGGCTGTGGAATTGCTCTGATCCATCATGGAGCAGGAACGCTCAGCAGAGGCTTTCTGGACGTTAACTTTAATTTCTGTCACATCTGGAGCCTCTGTGAAGGAGGAGGAGGATAAACTGTTTATCACCTGATCGCTAGGCTTTGATAGGGACAAATTGTCGTGTCACGGTGCTTGCGTGAGTGTGAGACACCTCCAGGTACGACAGGAAATGGAAGACGAGGGAACTATTTGCACAGAAGGACGCAGCATCTCAGAGCTGATCTCTTGTCAGGATTGCAGCAGATCTCTTTCTGTTATTATTTCGGTGCAGTAACAGGTCAAATGACTTCAGTTTGAAGGTATGTGACCAAGTCGCTGTGGAGTTTTTGCCATTACATGATGAATGGCTCAGCATCTCACAGCAACTAACATGGGCAACTGTGGCCTGATATCATGCCATTTCCAACCTCCCGGTGTTGGGTTACAGCTCGGGTCGGCCGCAGAAGGAAAACTGAGCAAGAGCCAGTGGGAGATTCTCGCCGTGAAATTTCAACCAAAAGATCTTCACGGCTGTGAGTGCTGGCAGAACTCAGTACTGCTGTTTTTTATGTTCTGGAAGTGATTCTTTACCTTCACCAGAATCAGCAGGGTAAAAAACATTCCCTCCCTCTGCTATTTATTGGAATATTTTCCCGAGCAACAAGTACAGGAAACTATGTGTTATTTTTGCAGTGCTTCCAGCATAATATCAGGCTTAAAAATATTCACTGCAAATGTGTAATAATAAAATACATTTTTCCATGAGAAATGCCGTGGTCAGATGATAATGTGATGTGGTGTGTGTGTGGGGGAACATTCGGAGGGGTGGCCAGAAAAGCTTCGGGCATAGTATCAATTCGTTTCTCTCTGCTATGGTATGGCAAATCAGACATGCTGATATGTTTTTTATTGAAAGTTACCATGACTGCATATGTTTCCAATCAGAACACGTTACTCCTTTTACACTTTTCTCGGAGAGCACATGATTACACAAGTATTAACAGGGTTAGGACATCTCTGTCAGCTTTTGTTTGAACATTTAGTAAACATTTAGTGCTGCATATAGCCAAAAAAGAGTCAAGCTGAGTAATAATCTGTGACATTTATTTATAATTAAGTGATTATAAATAAATATTTGCAACTTTATTAATGATTGATGTAAGCATGACTCACTACTAACCTTTCAAACATTTTTTTTTAGTCTGTCTGCCATCCCTGATCATATTTTTCAACCTTTGTTCTGCTTCTTGTTCTATCTACATGTGATCCTTGTTCATAAATACTTGTGGCCGGTCATTTTTTCCTAGAAAAATACTTGCGTTTTAGATTTTTTGACAGCAGATGAAGAACTAGGGTACTAGTATTGTATGAGAAGTGATCTCCACCATAGACAGACAAGAAAACTGGTGCTACAGCTGTGCATCGTGTACATACAGCACAAAAAGTGTCATAAGTCCCACTTTGAAAAACTAATAATAAATGCTGCTCTCATCTACTCCCTGGACTCTTACCTTTGCAGGCCCGTCTGTGTGTGATTGGTCTGGCCATGTCTCTATAAAAACCCTCCTTGCAGTAGTGGCAGTGGCGTCCCGCAGTATTGTGACGGCAGTTCATGCAGACTCCTCCACTCTTCCTCCCCGACAGCTTATACAACTCCATGTTGAATCGACAGCGACGGGCGTGCAGGTTGCAGTTACACGCTGCAGAGGGAAGAGCAGAGCAGTTTGTGTTATTGCATTAGTAATCAGGATAAATGTAAAAGTTTACAATATCGTCCCAGTATTTATCCAAGAGTCCAAATGTAAGTTAGCCTAGATGAAATGTTCACATGGGGCGTACGTTGCAGTAAAACATATGCTTACTACCATGTATATCACAAGAGGGCTGGGAGAGATTTTCCAGCGAGGCAGTATAATAGTGAGTGGTTTATAATCTACACTGCGGCTGTGAGCTTGGCTGCTATTCCAGAACTCATCAATCAAAAGTGATATTTGCCGAGCTCATTTTCTCCATTTCATAATTAATGAATTCAGCTTCTCTCAGCCCATTAGTTATTAATCACTGGAAAGAGGGACATTAATTTCATGAATCACTGATGAGTAAAGACTTCTAAGATCTATTAAAAGCAAGGCCGATTCAGATAAAGGAATGGGCTCGAGCTAGCTGTCTTCTAAATGAGGCGAGCAGAATATATGGGACATGTGAAGTGAGGTTATAGCTCCTCGCAGTCTCTCTCAGTTCCACTTGAATTCCAACTGGTTCCTTGATGTCTTCTTGGCTCACAAGTCTTTCCATTGATTCCTCCGCGCAAGACCACATTCACCAGGTCTGACATTATTGATAAACTCTGTTCACTCACTGCATGTGGGGTTTGCATTTGAGGAGTCTAATGAGAAAGCCGCCCTTCTTGTTTGTGTAAGAGAGTTTGATCCAGAGCCTCTGCTGGTTAAATCAGAGTCAGACCTGGGACCTGAAGACTTGGCCGAGGCTTCAAAGTCGACTGTTGCAGAGCTTAACTCCGATTCAAAGTTATCCGCAGATAAATTAGAGGAGGGTAAACAACAGCAGAACTGTTTGACCAAAAATGTCAACAGTTATGGCACAGGAGGATTATTAGGAGATCACAACAGAAGGTGATATTAATTAACTTTAGTCAGATGGTAGTGTGTTGGAGAAAATAGATTTCACTAACGGTGAATGTTTATAAGAGTATAAGACACAACAATGGGGAATAAGTAAAGACAGACTGGCTGAGGGACTGGGGAGCTTTAATGTGGAAGACTGTGTGTGGCTTCTTGTGCAAAACAACGACTGGTGAGGAGGAAGTTACAGAAGCATAAATGAAACTGGCTGCATTGACTGAGATATTTTTCTGTCTTTCACTCAGTGCATGTCAAATAAAGAGTGAGGAACATGCAACCCTGATCAAACTTGACGAGCAACTTAAAGCCTTTAATTTGCATTTTGCTACACGACTATACTAAACTAAAATAGTCAGACATTTTTGGAAATCTTTGTCTTATTGGTGAGAATTACATGATACCACCTTCAGGCCGGAAAGTTAAACAGAATCTGCAGCAAATCGCCAATCATGGTGGAAGCTGGTGCAAACACCTCTCCTGGCTCGGTGCAAAGGTGACAAAATTCACCTACCAGCTCTCGATAATTAACATGTTATATCCTGTTTGTCTGCCAAACTGCTTCCTCTCCAGGTGCAGTCAGTGAAGTGAAGTTGCTATACTCAGCCTAAGAAATACAACACATATATCTGATACAAAACTCCCCTGTAATATCACAACATCATGTTTTCATTTTTACTTTTGCATGGACTAAACAAGCTGTTTCCGGTGTCTATGCTAAACTAAGCTAACATGCTGCTGGCTGTAGCTTTATTCTTATCTCCAAACACAACCATGATATCAATCTTAAAACTGATTTTAAAAAAGTAGGAAATCCCTTCTTCTTTATCAGCAATACTACTCTATAGATCTTGGGAATATTTGTGTTCTTTTTTTTGCAGTAAAGGAAAGGATAAAGGTAGATTATGTACATATTTTTAATTCAGTAACTTCATTTTAACCCCTTAAACTTTCTTTAAAGACGCCTGCCTCCTCGGTCCCCGCTTCTTACCCTCTTTCGGTTTGTCCAAGCACTCAATAAATATGGACATATTTGGTATCGCAGGGTTCAGGAAGCCCTCATTTTTGCAAAACTAGCACAGATTTTCTCTTATTTCTTATGTATTTTGCACAAAAAAGAAGCTTAAAAATACACTGTCTAAAGTCGTGAAGACCGCTGTAAGTTGGGTTTTGCAGGATTTTCACAGTAAAAGTTGCAGGATTACAAATTACTTATTTATCCTGAAAACTATATTGTTTTACTTTTAAACAAAAAAAAAAAAACTTTTACCAACTCCAAAGGCCTACTGGTCTGTTTCTGTATCATCTCCAGGTTTTATGACTTTCATGAGAAACTTTAGGAGCTTATATATAGTTAGAGTAGTTCAGTCTTTTTACTTTGCATGTTTGCTCCAAAACTGAGAGGGGAGTGGAAGAAGTTAAAAAAGTTGCTGAAGAAGAGGCAACAAAATTACTTTCAGAAACATATTTCCTCATCATCCCTAGTTGAGTTGAGTTCTCCCTGCAGTAGCCAAGGTCAGTTCTGCACTTATATGAAGTTCAATGATCTGATACATGAGCTTACAGCCATCGTTAAAAACGACTGGTAATGGTACTCTGATGGCTTTTTCGCAGGAGGAGACTCACTCGAGCACAAATGTTAAGTAATGTTAAGTACTTTGCAGGCAGTGAGCAATATGCATCTCCATCCTCGGCGAAAGGGAAGGCTGGCACCTGGTTGGGAAAGAGGCCCAGTTTTCCCTACCCTGGAAAAAAAGGGGGGAGCACATTCCCAGACTGTTTCCCAATTCCATCTGGTTATTATGTGGCCCAATTGGTATGGAATTCTGCAGTTAATGAAATACTGTTTTATGGATAAATTCGTATCAAGGCAGCAGTGTTTGTGTGGAGACTGATGGATTTCTTCGCCGTGCTTTCGAGGACTGAACCCTGACCTTAGAAAAATGTCTGAGTAGATGCTGTGTAGCAGTGTTAAGATGGAAATGTGGGATACTGAGGGAAGTTTGGAAGTTGATTTTAAAGCATTTTCTATAGCTGTAACTCTCTCTGCACATATGTGTGTTTGTGCTTGCATGTGAAACTGCCTGTCCAACTTCTTCTAAGGGAAATGTGACAAAGAACACACCAGCTCTGGGGGCTGCCGGGGGAGAGATCGAGGCGGGGGGGACTGTGATTGTGATCAAGCATCTCAAACGCACACACAGCTGTGAGCACTTGTGTCCATTAACACCTTGTAGCAACACATGAAAGCCACGGATCACGTTCTTCTCTCCAGCTGAAGCACCGACGGCCCTCTTATTGCATCCTCTCGATTTACTGCCGTGCAACAGGATCGGCCAACAAAGTCCGACGCTGGAGAGGATACGTTCAAGTGTGGAGAATGTAAAGAAAGCTCCAGAATTTAACCTTTAAATGATTTAGCATGTGTAGCCCTGAATGGCTTTAACAACAGCCAGACATTTTGGGGCAAGAAAAGAATGAGCGAATTAGTGTCTACCAGGATTAGTAGTTCGGTATCTGACAGGAAAACATGAATGAAAGTAGCTGCAGAGGAAGGAAAGGAGGGAGAAAAATGAAAATGTGTGTGCAAAGGTTAAGAAAAATAAGCAAGTAGGTGTTTGCGGTACCTGTGTGTGTGTGTTTTCTGCAGTTAACTTAGGCTCAGAGCTACAGCTGCCCAAGGATCCTGGAATGTTTATGGGTTTGTTTTGAAGTGCTTATGCACACACACATGCTGACACCCCCACCTCCCACCAACCTGCCACCCCCAACACCCACCACCACTGCACCCAAATTAGGCTCAGCGGGGATAACTGAACACTGTTGTAAGGCCATTTTTCAATTCATTAACACATCAAAGCCTCACTAGCGCTGAGCAAAAACACTCGCTAATTCTTATCTGTTGGAAAGAAACAACAGACATTTTGAAAAGAGTTCTGCGGGTGGTGGAAAGTCAGAAAAGGATCTGAGATTCTCGAGTGAAAGCAGCTCCTTCATGGGTCAGTGTCCAATTGAAGGATGCATTAAGCCGGCTCTTCGTGTTGTCGTGGAAATCGAACAACAAACACAAGCTACAGGCTTGGCGAAAAGGAGGGATGCTAAGACAAAAATAAAAGAGGGGATGGACTGAGAAGCCTTTGGAAAATATTAGAGTAGAGAATTGTTTCACCACCTTGTCATCTAACTGAACAGCGCCAAATCCAGAATTTGGTTGAATTTCAAGAACAAATGTCTTGTTTTGACCCAATATCTTCATCTGCACAGTTTGCACACTTAATCAGTTTGAGACCAACGCAGTGTGTACTATTTCAAAGAAATATTCAGGCAGATTGAGGGAAATATACCGCACTGTTTTTATTCCAGTTTTCATAACAGGTGCCTCAACAAGTTGACGCGCTCCAAACGAGCTAGCAGGCTGATCTGTCAGGTGTGCTTTGACAAATTGGTCCTCAAAGACTGCGCTCAACAAATAAAATGCAAGTGTGTTTGTCCGCCGCCTCCCTTTTCCTCTACATATGTCAGGGATAAATCTAACCTCATTTTTCCTTCAGCTCGAACAAAGCCAAGCCGGTGAGCACAGCCAATTGATTTTGGATGCCTGTGCAAAACCCAAATCCCATGGCTAAAATTGGTCCTTGAAAATTGGAGGGCTCACACCACCACCTTTCCCCTCTTGGCCCGGGCCGCGGTCCAGACCTGCTGCAGCCCCCCTTGGGCGCTCAGCTACGCCTGGCCAAACAGGCTCTGCTATATGGGCTCCTGCCATGATGTGTGTGTGTGTGTGTGCGCCAGTGTGTATGGTGTGTGTATGTGTGTTTGGGCTGGGTTCCACCTGGCTGCTCCAGCCACCTGCTCAGGGCACCGAGGGGAACACCCGGTTAATTAGCTCCTCATTATAGCCAAGGCAGTGTTTGGTGTGGACAAACACACACGTGCACGTTTACGCGCCCACACCCACCGGAGACGGCTTCAGGACGCAGTAAGGCCTCACAAAACGATAAGGACCGAGTGATTCAAGGTACCAAAAAAAGGTGAAACGGAGGTTGAGTCTTAAACAGATGTAAACTCTGCTGGCTCTGTCGACTCTAATGAGCTGTGGACAACAAGCTGAGACAAAGATTTAAGAACTCTGAGCTGAGGACTAACAGGAAACTACAACTCTGTAGCCCTGCTGTGTGCATTATGGAGCTTCTACCTCTTTGTAACGAAGCCACTTCAGCTCCACTTGCTCCTTCCTCTTCCTCCACACAGACATATCTTTCACTTCTAGCTTTGACACCACATCTCAGCCCTCCCCTCCCGCTGCTGGTTTCTGTGGTTAGCCTCACGCCGTGGGCTTAAGAGCAGGCTCTTGGGAGCCCTTTTGAACTTAGAGTCCCCTTAATTCCTCTCCCACCCCTCCCATAAGCTTCTCTCTCTCTCCTTTTACTTTCATAAGACCCCATCTCAAATACTCCTACCGGTCGCCTCTCCCTCTTTTTGCTTGTTTCCTTCCTCAGCCCTCTCTCTCCCTCTCATTCGTCCATACTTCCCTCCATCTCCCCTTTCTCTTTCTGGATGGCATCAGCCAGGGAAAGATTTTAACAAGATTAGGCTGGAGGGTTGCCAGGTGGGGGGGCCTGGTGTCAGTAGAGAGTTGAGTCCTTAGCTCTGTTCCCTCTCACTGGTCCACTTCACTTCCCCACATCTAAACATTGTTATCTCTGTCCTGCCTTCGCCTCCCCTCTCTGTCTGTATCACTTTTTTTTTTTTCCACAGACGATATCCTGCAGAGGATGTTGTGCAATCATATTATCATGGAGAATCAGTGAAAGACAAGGTAACAGTTTTTACTTTTGCCTTGGCATACGCAACCACTGGGTACACTCAGCTGAAAGCATGAGATGCCTGGACTGGTTTAGAAATAGAAAGTGACAGATGGAACATACTGTGTAAACTCACTACCTTGGCCAGAAATGACAGTAGAAATGGCAACAAACTGCAGCTCTTACCCCATTAATAGCTGGAGCGTTTAAAGTGCTTTGAAGCAGCAAAGTTGATGTTAAATCACAAGATTGAAGAGCAGCGCAGGTCGTTAGGAATATGCAAATTGAGTGAATTTCACCTAAATGCATCAACAAAGTCTTATGTTCTCATCTTATCTGACAATATCCTGCTGCACCCCAGACCTTTCTTTTCACGTCCTCTAGCAGGCAACAAGCAACTTCTCATTCATATGCATGAATTTATTGCAGAATATAAACAAGATTTCAAACACAATTACATCAACTGATCCATAGACAGCTTGTGTCAACCGCAGACAGATAAAACTTCTGTTCAAAGGAGCTGAGTGACTGTCACGCAGTCATAGTTGAGAAACAAGACAAACATATTTTCTCTTAGCAGCCTGTGAATCTTGCTGCCACCAGCAGTACCGGCTGGCGGCCAAAAACCACATATTTTCTCAAGCAATGGAGCACAGAGGTTTGCAACAGCATAAAAAGAGGCAAACTGTTACCAAAACACAAAGAATTCAATAACAGGAGGGGAAAAAAGGGCTGATTTCAGCAAAACGAGAAAAATAAATTATGTGGACTTAGAGGGAGCAGGGCAAGAAAAATGCACAGGCAAAAGAGTTAATCTTTGACAAGAGTCAGTTACACAAGGACAGAGAGGAAGAGAGTGCCGGCGGTGACGGGCACCTCAGGAGGTGATTGCTACCATCTGTGGGAGGGAGTCGATGTGGGCCCGAGAGAGCAGGGTGGGCACACACTGCAGCTCCACCAGTTTGCTTTGGCACTGGGATGAAACGCTACATCGCACTACTAGATCGCATGTGGCTCTCGCACAAACGCTTCGAGATGCAAACACACACACACACTTGGCCTCAGGCAGCAGCGGAGGATCTAGTGTTTTAACCCAGCTGACATTAACGCTGTTATTTGACACTTTGCTGTCCTTAACATTTGTTTCACCATGTTCCATTCTTGCCAGAAAGCCTTTATGGGTGGCTTCATAGACGGAGAAATGCATCAATCCCTTGTGGGTTGGCCGAGGACCAAAGTTGCACCACTGACAAAAGGGACTAAAAGCAAAGAGCAAAGCTACAACTCAAACCAGTCAAACTGACCAAATCCTGCTGTGTTGTTACCACCAAACAGAACTTGTTCACCTTCTATTTTCCATACTGTAGCTCTTGTGTCTAACTACCCCAGAGGCATGATTTTTAGAACAACAATCTGCGGCTGTGTAATTATTTGAAAGCACAGGGGGTTTCTTTTTTCAAAATCACTTTCTTTCACCCAGCAACCCCCTTCTGCACACACACACAAACATCTCTAGCTCATTTGAGAGTCACGCTGTAAGTAATTGAAGTGTCGGTTCCCTGTTAGCCTCCGGGGGCAGGCAGCGGTGGTGGGAGGGTCTTTAGTGAAAGTAGCAACATGGCACATGCAGGAATATCAAGATAACTCTGGCTTTTTTAATCTAGTTTTTAGCACCAAAATATGATGCCCTCTAGGGACCAATAACAAAAACTCACCATGCTGGACAACTTAAGGATGCCGAGTGCTGCATGACTGAACTCCCCAGACTCTAACAATCTCTGATGAGGTTAGCTTTGTTTTCCTTAAGAACAAACACCACAATGTTGCAAGAACAAAAGCACATGAAACCCTGCTCCTTTGAGAAACTAAAAAAAAAACCTGCTTATCCAAATCATGCAACCTCGCAAATTGTGCCATGGTTTTAATGTGCGTTTAAGAATGAGGTCATTTCTCAATCACCGGGCCTGAAAAGTGTCTTGATGAATCTGCTTTAAGACGGGAACGTGGGTCTGACCTCTGCTTGCCCTTGCCAGAAGATGTGGAGGGCGGAAAAAAAACGCTGTGAAAGGATGGAGGCCTATTTTGAAATTCTAATCAGCATCGAATAACCATCTGCCCCTTGTCAGCGAGGAAAATGAAGAGAGAGAGAGAGCAAAAGAGAGATATAAAACAGGAGAGTTTGTGCTTCTGTGGTCTTCAGAGTTTCCATCTCTGTAAGGATCTGAGAACTACATCTGAGCCATGTTTCTGAGCATGTGTTCTTGGCCGCACTGACACATGCATTCAAAAACACCGCTGCTGGATCGCACTGCTCTCCACAAGAAACCCATCTGTCAATTTCAGCTTAATTGTAGCTAATAGTTTCCAAAAAACCAGAGGCTGAGCCCACCAAAAGCAACAAGCAAAAGGTTTGAGCGGGTTTGTGATGAGGCTTCAAAATCTGTCTGTTCTGTTCCTATTTCCTTCCTTCCTTCCTTCCTGCCGCTGTAAAACTCTCATTTTAATGCGACCGCTGTTTCATTAGTGCGGCAGACATGATCTAATGGCATCGATTATATAACGGGTAATAACTTTCTTCGGAGGTAATAACTAATTTGTGGGATTTCCTTCAGGTGCTGACATGGTCTGATGTATAATGAGAGTCTACCGTGAATAGTTGTTTGACTGATTGATTTAATTTCAAAGGAAACTCCCCCCCTCTTGTGCAAAAACAGAGTACCCATATCGCTCATTTCCCACTGGGCTCAATATGTCAAATTTCCCATTCAAAATATTCAACACCACACCCAAATGCTGCAGCGGGAGGAATAGGAACACCCGGCTCTGCTACCGACCGCAGATCACCTGCGTTTCTGGCAGCTCAGACACTCTTCACATGACCTCGGTATTTAACGCTATGAATGCATACCAGTGTGCCTGGAGCAACAGTGGGAGCAGACCTGGCTTGGGCTGCTCCATTAGGGATGGATGGTGTCTGGCCCTGGGGCTCGTAGTGCCCCAGAACAGTACTCTGGACTTCCTGCAGGTTGAGTACAAATGAGAGAGAGGAAGGGCTGGAGAATAGAACAGCTTGGTGCCGCAGCCAAACAGGGCCAAGATGGCTGCAGACCCGGCCAAGTAGCAGAGCGCTACTACAACGCCATAAATTATCATCTACTCAGGATGTCACCTTGTCGTTGACTCCACAAGAGGCCTCTTCATCTTATACAGTGACTTTGGCAGACTCTATTATGGCATGATCTAGTGTCTCACATTTTTAAGTCAACACAAAGTATTTACATTACGACATCGGCCATGCCAACAGAAAAGCCAATACTCCATCACAACCAGTAACCAAATAGCTCTTATCCATCTGTTTCCTCATTTTGTCCTGTGGCTCAAACTCCGGGCAGATAAATCACAGCTTTTTCCATCGTGTCTCCCTCAATACAAACAGACACGCTCCTTTACGAGGCTGCCCTCTCTGAATACTACGGCGGGGATTTGTAAACCAGTGTCTCGAGGCAGGATTCATAGAGGAGGAGGCGGCAGATGGGCGTGTGTGTGCATGGCTTGTGTCTGGAAGAGTGCGTGAGCTTGCCAAGAGCACAGACAGTAATCTTGGTGCGGGGCATGTCAAACATTTAGCTAAAAACCCAAGAACAATCAAACGGGCCTGTTCGAGACAATGTTCTTGTTGTGCAGGGTGGAGATTTAAGTAAAGACTGCTGAGAGCAAAATCCTTAAAACCAGCTTAACAAAAATACTCAAAGTGGTGAAATCAGCTACAAGGCACATCATTTCTCAGCGACTGATGGACTCAGCGGCGTGGTGTGAAACAGCTATTGATGTGGCCAACTCTAAATTCCTCATTACCCACAAACCATCTCCCAGTCAACTTAACTCTGTCACCACTGCACAAAGGATCGTGACCTCTCAGACTCTCCCCTCCAACCCAAACACCCCTAGGACCTCGTGAAGGCTCTCGTGACACCTAAGGGACCCCCTTGGCTCTGGAACTTGCCACTCTTACACACTTTCCCAGTCTAAATACCTACACAGTGGCATGCCTCGGGGTTAGCGCACTGCAGCCCCCATTTGTGTGGCGCGTCAGAAAGAAAAACAAGCTGAGAAATCAACAAGGGGCGGGTGCATTTTAAAAAATTAGCTTTAACGCACACTAGAGAGGCTTTTTTAAAGGTTCTCCTGCTACTTTAAGGATATTTTGGAAGCAGTTTCTACCGGAATAAGCTGTAAAGAGGCTTTTGGAACATGAAATTAGGGACAACTGGGACCGACTTTTTTGGCATGTCCGGATGTGTGATCAGGTATAGCGTGCAACTAGCAAAGGGCTTTAACTGCCCTGTATCAACACTGGGATTAGGTCATCACAGTTGGCCAGAGCAGCCGGGCTGTTTAGTCCAAAAATGCTGGATAGAAGTGACATATCAATCCCGCAGAGAAGAGATCTACGGGAAGCGGGTGTAACACTTCAGAAACAGCTACAGGACATTTGAAAGAGGGCGTGTGCAAAAATATGAGGGGGAAAACACTGAGGGATTGACAGGATATTGTTATAGAAGGGGTTAGGTGTATGTGTGTGTGTGTTTGCCTGCATCTGTGAGCTGAGTAAGTGAGGGTGTCAAGGACACATGAGAAGCCAAAGTAAGGTAGAGCTGGCATGGGAGGTTTCAGAGCGAGGGAAGAATGGATTTGTTGGCCAGTGTGATGTTAAAATGGCCTTGCCCCTCTGGCTCTGTCACTTGCTGTCCCCTTTAAACAGATCTGGCACTGTTCGATGCTAAATATGATCTCAGGCCAGCTCACTGGGCAATTACAACATGTTAGAAAAATATACACTGTTTTTCAATGTTCTACTCCTGCTTTTTTCTTCCTGGCTGTAATTTTATTTCATTATGGGGAAAGGTTAAAATGGGGACAGCGGTTTCTAATATGGTTTTATTTTCCTACGCTAACAAATTTTTATGACAAGCAAAATTGACCTGAATTAAGTTCCACCTATGTCTATTTATAATAACAGAGTAATGCTGTAAAACTTACCACCAAAGAAACATCCACATATTAGACAATGAATCCTGCTAAACGCGCATTACTAAGCATGTATCCTAAACCCTTGCACAGCCATAAAATTGATATATGCACTAAATATCACATCCAAAACCTGTTATCGTCGGAAAGCTTAATCCAATATAAAAGTAATCCGTTTACATTAACTAAAATTGCCACAGAAATTGCTATAATTTTTCTTGGCGAGCTTTCAGAGCACGTCTGGACGACTTTTTACCGAGCATGTCTTGAGGTAAAGGCAAACACTGCCAAATAACATTCTTGGATGACTTCGCTGGAGCGGCGTGCCAATGAGTCGAGCTGTTGTCATCCGCTGTTTAGACTTGCTTGTGCAAAAGGAGTATTTTTTCCTAGACAAGTCCAGAAAACATGATTTCTGTAGAGAGCAGTAGCACCGTGTCCCTGCGGAGGAACGGTAAATGCAAGAGGCTGATGAGAAATGAAGGGAACATATGCTGCTTGTGTTTTGAGAGGCGTTGCCAAAGTTGCCAGCTAAATCACTGCATGCTACCACAACTCTTCACCTGTATAAACACAAACCCATCCGGTATGTTCTGGCAACACTGTTAATTACACTTATGACAGTCAAACACAGGTCTTCCCGGTTAAATCCCTCTTTCTCAGTGTGCATGTGCATAAATTCAGTTAGCTGGCCTGACTTTACATATCCTGCAAATGGGTGGCGAAAAGGTCAAGCTATGAAAAGGTCCAACAAATAAATAAACAGCCTGTAATTTCAAACACTTCCTCATTTTCATCCACTCAGCTAAGACACGCAGCTTAGAATGGGATATTTGTATGCGGTATATGACAGCTGCATTGATTTTTTTTGTGCAACAAGGTACAATTTTCTTTCCTTATTCCATTTCTTCATAAAGAATTCTGTGATTTATTGAAAAAGAATCAAAATAAGCAAATGTTTTTTAACAGTACTTTTGCATGGTTTATGGTAGTTGCTCATTTTATGGGGAAAAAATGTTGAATTCTATTTTTATCTACATAAATAAACTGTGCTTTTCTAATACTTTTGTGCAGTACTGACTGCTCTGAAAGCATACCGCTGTGATAAGTTACAAGCAAAATCACAGAGCAGTCATATTAGTTCACCCCTCACACAAAGTGTTCTCCTAAATCTAAGTTCTTAGAAATGTCTGGGTGTATTTTTATACAGAAGACAAACTAAAACATGTTTTAAGGCACATAAAAATGACAGATAGAGGGAAAGACTTACGCAGACACTCATTGGCCTCACGAGCATTGGCCCGCTGCCACGGCCGGTCATAGTGGAAGGGCTTGCAGCGGTCACATTC
This sequence comes from Chromis chromis, assembly GCA_900302755.1. Lineage (NCBI taxonomy): Eukaryota > Metazoa > Chordata > Actinopteri > Pomacentridae > Chromis > Chromis chromis. The sequence goes on along the minus strand of OMNN01082436.1, from coordinate 13,257 downwards.
AGGTCCTTCTGTGTTGTGTTTGCAGTCACACACCAGTTTGCCTTCCTTGTCTTTCAGACAGCGTGAAGCATGACCGTTGCATTTACACCTCCCACCCACCTGGAAGTCTCCCACTGCATAGAAATAAGTTGGCAGTGTGGATGTCACTGCCATGGGGTCGTCGTCCCTCCCTCCGCTGTTGCTTCCAGCCCCCAGGCTCAGCTCCCGGGGCAGCTGTGGTCGGCTGAAGACCACGCGGATGTCGGTGACGGTGACCCAGTCCTGCAGGACAGGGCTGTTGTCAAAGTCTTTACCAGAGGGCCGTCCGTCCAGGGTGCTGAAAGCAATGAGTCCTCCAGAAAGTGGGTAGAGGTCAGTGTGGCCATCTGTGCAAAGAGCCTCCTGCTCGTTCTGCTTGGTAATGGTTGCTTTGTTGGGCCGGTTGTACATACGACGGCACTGTGAGGAGTAGAACTGGTAGGGCATCCAGGATTTGCCGTAGTCCATGCTCTTGTATATGGCCAGAGACTCGGGTCGCGGTGAGCAGAACTGCAGGCTGACGTAGGTGATCTCAAACTTTTTACCCAGTGAAAGGGTGAGAGTCACGTTGTGCGGAGAGGTGTTCAGGTTCTCTGACTGCCAGCAGGTGAGGTTGTGAGCTGAGTTGAGGTCGGTGAGGTAGGAAGCTGGATGGGCACGGCGAGGGTCGGCTGCATCGCATATTTGACATGTGCGTACAGAAGGCCGCTCATCACTCCGCTCCACCACGCTGCAAGAACGAGACGGAGGCCGGCCGCAGACACTGGACACCATCACCTCTTTGCCGAAGGCAGCGTTGATAAACTCGGGGATACAGCGGCGGGCTGCGCCTGCGTCGTCATAGCAAGGGTCTGGAGGGGTTTGCTGTCCTGCAAATGGGTTGGTGGCGCTGTGGGTGGAGGCCGAGACTGCCAGGAGGCACAGGCCCAGCAGGCACCTCCAAGGTTCCCTCATCCTGCTCAAAGGGCCTGTGTCTGAATGTGTGTCTGCGCTTATGCAAGGATGAGGCTTTCTGTGCGAACCCAAGAGTCTGTGTGTGTGAATTGAGTGTGTATGTGTTGCACAAAAGTGTCTGTATGTGTGACTGTCCCCGATGTGTGTAAAGTTGTGAGTCAGTGGAAGGAGAATGTCTGAGCTCAGTGACCCTTCACTTCAGGCTGACGAGAGTCTTTCCTGTAAGAGAGAGAAATAAACAGAAAGGTCAGTGTCATAGACATATTTTTACCATAATAGGACATTAAATGGAAAGTGACACTGATCTTTTGCATAAAAACAAAGTTGTGTATCTTCAAAACCAAATTATATTTGCCCTTATAAAGGAAATTAAGTAGGATCTTTTGTACTGTACAATTACGAGTGAATGTTTTCATTGACTAAAAGACTGTCAAAGGATCAGACAGTTAGATGAGGGGCCCAGGAGAAAGGATGTGACCATTTAAAGAGAGACATTAGTGGCTGCAAGTAACTGCATCCTGAATTTTAATGCCGGCTTCTCATTCAGTACTTCTATTCAGGTCAAAACTGGCCAAGCCTTCTAGTCATGCTTGAGCAGCATGGCAGAAGTCACCCCATAATCCCTGGTGCTGCTGCAAAGCAGTGGACCGCGTGTGACCCCGGTCAAACCGCTGCTGGAAGAGCTGGTCCTGAAAGAAGGAAACCGCTTTATATATGAGGACATGGCTGTAGTTTGGTGCCCTTACTGATTATTGAAGGAATTTTACAGGAAATCAACCGTTTCAATGCTATTGTCACACGGTGCTGACCCTGGAGAAGGCGGCATTATGTTCATCCACTGAACCAGAAAATTCCCCAAAAGTGATAGCTATTTGAGGATTATACTCCACATTAGAAGAACTGAGGCTATGAGACTCCATTCAAGCCTTTTCTAAATCTCCGGGTCAAGATAGGTACCTGGATGGCATCATTCATATGCTCACAGCCAGACGAGAGGCCTCTCAGTCTCAAAGGGAGAAAGATTGAGGGGCACAGAGAGAAAAAGCCTCGGAGCAAAGAAAGAGACAGAGAAAGAGATGTATATGGCCGGAGGCTTTTCCTTCCCCTTAATCCCCTTTTTTTTTACTTCCCTGGGTGTCAAATCTAGAAGAGCCCCATTTCAAAACAGACAGCTGAGGGGTTGAGAAGGCACCCCAAGCCCTCTTTGCGAGGTATTTATTAAATTACAATGAATCACACCCACCTCCTCCTGCCCCTCACACTGCCTCTTATACTACAGCATCCCTCTTCATCTTGGTAGAACAAAAGGCTGCCTCTGTATCCACTTCAGTCAAGTGGGGAAGGCAGACAGACGGATTTAAGGCGAGTCGAAAAAACAAAAGTTTTCTTCTTTTCTTGTGTGAAGGGTCCAAAGCTCGCACCCCTCGAAAAAAAAAGGAGCCAAGTGGCCTGGTAAATAGGACCACTCTTCTGTGCTCGAGTGCTTAAACCCGGCCATTTGGCCTTTTCTCAAGCGCAGATTGGATGTTAAAGGAGGAAAGTGTGAGGGAATTATACAGGGCAGGAACCACTGCTTCCTATGTCAGACCTAGAAATTAACTAACCACACATGATTGCTAAAAATGCATGTTAAGCTGTCGTTTTTGCATCATTTTGAACTATACAGAACTCTGAAGTAGCCACTCGTAAAGCCGATGACATCATCCGGAGGATTTAAAAACCTGAGCATGCAACTATTACACACAAAAAACTACTTTTACAATATCCACAATGGATTGCAAGAATAAGTCTGCTTATAACTGATTGGTGTGAGAGGCCTCGCCAGGACAGATCGGGACATTGATCAATGACATGTGTCTGAGGACGAGGAGGTTAAAGTGGGCACGCAGGCGGGAGTTCATCAGCCGAAGCCACTCCATCAAAAGGCTGGCCATGGTAAAGCTGGCGGTCCTGACACCCGCTGGGGAGGGCATGGAGAGAGACGGCTGATAGAATTAGCAACTCATTAGCATCCGGGCCCAGCTTCCATCAGCAGCATGTTCATCCGAGAAAATAGACTGTGGGGAGGCTCCGAGAGAGGAGGGAGGAGGAGGGGGGGTGAGAGAGGAGCTGGAACAAGGGGTAGAAATTACGACAGGTGAAGGAAGAAAGAGGGAATTACTCAGATTTGATGGACATGTTGTTGAGGGAGTAAGAGGAAGTTTGAAAAAGTTTATTTTTTCAAAAAGTCGGGAAAAGAATTGACAGACACGAGAGACTAGAAAAGGAGGACAAACAGGAAAAAAAGAAGACTTTGGGTTGTTAAGATTGAAAAGAGGGACACATGAGGGGGAGAGAAACAGCGAGGGGCACGACAGTGATAAAGCAGAAATGACTCGAGGGAGGGCAAGCGAGGACAGAGATGAATGGGAGCGGTAGGAGAGAGAGGGAAAGTGACAGAGATGGAGGGAGAGAGGGAGGGAAGGATGTAAAAAATGAGAGAGAGGGAGCGATGGAGGGAGAAGCAGAGGGGAGAAAGATTAAGGTGGAGGACTGCATTGGTGTGTGTCTGGACTTTTGGATGACTAAATATGGAGCGGTCCATGTGCTGCCGGGCCTGCTGGGAGACTCTTCCAGGGTCTGGTGCTGTCAGGCGCGTCTGGCAGATGAGCGTGTAGGTTAAACAGAGAGAGAACAGTGACATGGCTGTTTAATTCCACTCAATCCGCCCTCTGAAATGGATGCTAGCCTTGAGGCAAAGTGTTAACAGTTCTCCGAGATGATCCAACAACACTACGCCGTGGCAAGAAATCTGGTCTGCATTATGAACTTATTCCATATCACTATAAAAATCTGCAAAATGCGAGCCAGTTCCACAAAATCTTTCACTGTCTGTTCGCTCTGCCAGGATGTCAGTACGGAGGTGTAGTCGACTGACCTTTAAAACGCTAAAAATCTGTTTCAGCAAAAAGAATTCTCCGCTTTCAGCATTGACAGTGTGTTTAACAAGCCACAAGTTCCCCTCAGTGGGGGGAAGAAATTGTCTTTCATTAAATGTGGTTGAAGTAGCAACAGCTGCAGGGTTAACGTCTCTGTCTTTCTGCAGAAGACAATGGAAACCACACCGAAATGTTGGGTTAGTTTCAGGAAACTGTCCAGGTGAGGTTAGAACTTTTCAGAAATCCAATTAGTTTATACAGTGGATGTAGCCTAAACAATTTTTTTTATTGTTCCAGAGAACATTGAAGCAATATTTTGACATTTTGGGAAATAGACTTTGAGTTTAATGAGATGGTCATAGACTATATGAGATGGATGTAGCCACCCCACTGTCACCCACTGTTTTGTGGACTACTGTTTTGAATCCTCATGTTTGGCATTTTGGCCGTTGTCATCTTAGTGTTTTGGAACAAAATATGACAACTGAGCGGTGAATCAGACTGAGAACTCGAGGACACTATGCACACCCATATGGTATCGATTTATCAATCACGATTCTTTTCAATTCAATTTTATTTTTACAGCGCCGATTCACAACATAAGTCCTCTCAGGGCACCTCACATAAGCCGTGTTTCCATGCAATTGTCAAGCAAATTTAAAGTGTCCTTTTGGCTTGTCACAAAAAATGAAAAAAAAATTGGGCTTCGGTCCTTTAGCTGCTTTGAATAAACTCGGCAGTGCAGCATAGAGTAGAAGAATCCAGTAAGACAACCAGCGTGTCTTGGACGCTGAAAAACCTTGAAGAACAACAAGAAACAAACAACACTTTGTGTATCTATGACAGAAAAATGGAGAGAAGTCTTGTAATTATTCTTTGATGTCAGCTGGTTTCAGTCATGTTCTCTGAAGACAAAAACAACAAAAGCAGCTGATCAGACATATGAGTTAAGTGCTCACTATGTCCGGACTTATTTAAAAAAATCAAAAACCACCTCAAGCGAGCATAGAAACATTTTTTGCCATTTCCATGAACTTCTTCTAATTCAAGATGTCAAAAACATTGTGAAAACACAGCTATAACAAGGTCAACACCTTCCAATATTGTACTGTAGAGAGAAACCCAACGTATCTATCGATTCCCATTGAACAAGCACTTAGCAACAGGTAGCCCCACCCTAAAGCGTACCCTGCTTTATTATCTACTTCAAACCATACTTTACAAAATAAACACTGAGCTGTATTGAAGGAGACTTGAAACTAGCATTTGACACAATAAACTCATTAGAAAAATGTTTACTGAAGTAACAGATCGAGCGAGAATTTGGGTCATTTTCTGATAGACTTCTATACAATCTGCCTTCTTTTGGGAGCCGCCCCCTGCTGGCCATTAGGAAAAATGCAGGTTTAAGTCACTGTCGCATTTTCAGTCTACTTTTTATATACCGTATATGAAGAAGATCAATACCACTGTTTGTAAAGTAAATATGCAAAATGTTATGATGTATCTTGTTTATTTAATTTGTACCAGACATGAAATGTAAAAATAATACATTGTTGCTTTTTTATTGTTGGCTAGGTTGACTGGCCAGCCAGATTATCAGATTCAATATCAAGCAATTTTCCGATAATCAGTATTTTTACTTTTTATACCCATTTGTAATTTAAAAATTTAAATGCGAAATTTTAGCTCTGAAGCAGCCCCCTCTTTTTATCTGTAGTCACCATTCTGTGATCTTGAGCAATGTCCCACGTACAGCACTATCTGATTGATTACACATCACGAGTTATAGCCAGTCAACACCAAAGAATATATGTAACTAGAAAAGCACTTCGCGCTTGGCGGAGGTAATAAAGGTCTCTTTTAATTAAACATATATAAAACAATAAAAAAAATGCACTTCAACAAAGTTTGGTATTTGAATTTGTGCTACTGCTAAAAACTGTTTTCCGGTATCGACTCTGAAAAACCATCCTGGTTGACCTCCAGTTTCCAGTGTCTAAAATAAGCTTACTGATGCCAGTTTTATTTTTACAGCACAGAGCAGAGTAGTATCGTAAGTGAATAAGCATCTTCCCGAAATGTCGCACAATTCCTTTAATAAGTACAGAATCAATCCATATATAAAACGATGTATCGATCAATCTTAATATCGGCTTCTAAATGCATTCCTGATGCTGGCTACCCTTCTGTTTACATTTTGATCATGCATTTTGACTTTAAAGTTGGATCTGATCCAGCTCACTAGCCCACCACCTTCTGGTAAGTGGCAGCGAAGCCAATTTCCAAGTGAATGGCTGCTTGGACTGCGGTGACAAATACAAACTGCTCGGTCAATTTGTCACCACAACATTCCTCTGTGGATTAATGGCGAGGAAAATGTATTGGGGCTAACATGCTACGATCCCCGGTGGCTAAGCTGCTGCGCTGTTAAATAATTTGCTCATTAGTAATATGGGCACAGCATGAGAAAGAATTAAAAAAAATATTAGACTTTCAGAGCGGACGCCCCCTGCATAGGAAGTTGTGCTTCACCACAACTCAGGCCATTTTGCAGTTGGAACAGATTCAGTGGTTTTAATCAACCAGTGACAAGCCAATTAGAGAAGTTAGATAATGGAGGGGAACAGGGAAAGGAAATTAGATTAAAAAGAGGTGGGCGAGGAATAAAGGGAGCGACAGAGAGAGGCAGGAAGACGGAGAGAGAAAAAGAAAGAGAGGAACAGGAAGACGACAGGGTGGTCTGGTGGTTTCAGCGGAGACATTCCAGGGAACGTTTTTTCAGCTTCTCCCTGTCACCGGGAGATCATCCCATGTTGAGTTGTCTCTCTTTCAAGCGTGGGCGCTTCTGTCAGAGTTCACAGATTAGGAAAACAGAAGTCGCTGAGAGGCTTTATTTGGCTTGGGTGTAGAGGAGGGCGCCAGGGGAGGTGAGGATAGCAGAGGGACAGCTGAGCCACTTTGTATCCCAAGTGGGAGCCTTTCACGCTGCTCTGGAGGCCTGGCGTGGTGGCCGCACTCAGACTGCCAGTGAATGGAGGTCTTCTGGGTTGCCTGTCTCAGATGACAGCAAGCTGGGGTCCCAACTGGTACCCTGCTATCCCAGCAGCCTGCTGTACAGTAATCCCTGGTGGGGTTATTACTGGCTGTTCAGAGCCGCGGAGGGTTTTTTAATAGGCCAACAACAGGGCCACCTCCGATCTTATTATCATTATGGAAAGACGCATTGTATGAATATAAAAGAAGTGAATAAGGAAGCTAAAAGGTCAGGAATCCACTTGTACACAGATGGTTTGATGCTGATTCAGATGGTATTCAATGAATAATATTGAGCTCTTACTCATCCTATTCATTCATTCTCACATGCATCTTTTTTCATTTCTGAAAACTCAAGAAAACTGGTCGAAAACAAACAACAATCACAAATTTCTGGAAACCAAACTGACAGATTTGCCTTCAATTGTCACCTTCTGTCCCCATACACTGTAAAAATAAAGAAGCATGTTCAACTCAAAATACTTAGTAACCTGGTTGCCTTAAAATCTTCAGGCGTTTGTACATATATTCTTCCTGAAGTTTAAAATAAACAGTTGGGGTTGAGCTACCGTAATAGTCCCATCAGCTTTGCACTTTAAGTTTAATCAGCAAGTTTTTTAAGTCATAACAACAAGACGTTTCAAGTTCAACCAACTTAATTCCCAAACATAATAATAAGTCAGCATCTTGTTGAATTAACTTTTTACCTTAGCTGAAATGTTAAGTTCATTCAAAACTTGTTCACACGTTACGTTTCTGTTTTATTCTACTTTATTTATACATAAAGTGTCGTCCACAATTATATAAACTGAGAAGAAGCAAAACTCTGTAGTTGAGAAAGTGTAACTTGCAGATATTTGAGAGTTTTGCTTGATAATTCATCTACCCAATTATTTCTACAGAGCAGATGAATGAGCCACACAGTTCAGCACTAATCACATGCTTATCCCTTTACACACACACTGACTTTTGATAGGTAAATAAGCCTGTCCAGATGAATCAACATGACTGACAGGCCTGAGGTAGCAGGGGTCAGGTATCGGTGGACTCTTTTTTCCACTTGATGATGTTGGGGATCCTCTTCTCCGCAGTAATGACGAGGATCTCACTGTCTGTGTGTGTGTGTGGTGGACGTGGGGGTGAAGGATACTCGGAGCTCCTCGCTGGCATTCATTAGGGACTGAGAAGGAGGAGGAGGAGGAGCAGGGAGGGCCGAGGGCAGGAGGGGGTCAACTCTCACAGCTGAGGGCGTCATTAGCAGAGGGATCACTGACAAATTTTTTTTTTAAAGCCCGCTTATGCCTGCTCAGAGGTTCTGTGTGTGTGTCTGGAAGGTTTCATGTTCAGGCTTTTTAACTTTACTCTATTTCCAGCCTTTGAAACTGTTCACTATCAGCTATATCAATACAAGCAGCTCAACCCTAGCTATTCGCTATCTGTTGCTGGGATAACAATTAAATAAAAACACCTCTTGGAAGTGACTGTGTGGCTTAAAACAAAGCAGGGGGATCCGATGAGTATTGTAAAACTGAATATTCTCTACCTTTCCATCTGACAGAAAGAGACACTGCAGGGAGAGAGCCTGAACGCCCAGCGGAGGAATGCAGCAGCTTCTGTGGCCCGGCCCACACGGCTGGCCCCGGCTCTGACAGCAGTTCTTTAAATCAACAGAACCCGATCCAGAACCGAGCAGGATGAGAGGAGACAGACAGCGCAAAAGGTGGGATATGAGGTCAAGCTGGTTCTCACATGCTCAGACGGGAAGTTGTGCGAAAGCTGCCGCTCGCTGTTTTTAGGCACATGTACACTTCTGGTGCAAAAGTGAGAGGAAAATGCTGATAGGACAAATTGCGGTGTATTTTTCTGTTAATGGACTGTTTGGTGAGGTCAGTGTTTTCGGTGAGAAAATTCGAGGCTGAGGGAGGGGAGAGGATGTGAGCCGGCAGAAAGTTTTAGACCTCGGTGACTCACAGGACTCAGGGTTAAACAGGGTTAATATGTGAGAACCAAATCAGGCCAAACTGCATGTGAGTTAAAATTAAAATGACCTGTGGTTTTAGGTTGTTGTTTTTTACACTAACAGTGTTTTCACACGCCTCTGTCTGCACACATCCAAACTGCTGTGCTTTCTGCTATGCTGCACTTTTATATTTGATTGCATCAAAAGGGAAAAATGGACACAAAGTGCAAATGTGATGATGCAGAGTGTGAGCCAGAGTTCTCCTACTGTAAACAAAAAAAATATGACAACTATAAGGTGATTGAACTGTAAAAAAACAAATTTTCATACAGAGCTTTGTGTGTTTTTGCTTTAGTTTTCACCTATTTTAGCATAAAATGCAGTGTTTCTTTAATAAACGCATTCATAATGACTAAATCAATGACAAAACTTTAAGTTAAATAACACTACAAAGTATCGTAGCTGGGTTTGCAATTGTACCTGAGTAAAACACAATCCAGAACCAAAACCAGAAGACCGTGGTATATTTGCTAAAATCAAAGCAGGGTTTTAAAATGCCCATAAAGCTCCCAGAAGACTTCAGTCCCAAAAAAATATTTTACAAGTGAAAACAGAGCTGGGAACTTGGATGAAAGGGAAGCAAAAGTTGCACTTTGTCTCAGATTTTTAGCTGGCAGGGAGATTAATTTGGGACCGAAGGGACCAAAGTCCAAAAATTTATGGCCTCCTATGTCGAGCAGTGATCTGTTTTCAAATACAAGAAATATTTCCCCTACATGTGCTGTCAAGATGCGCCTAAGAAAACGGATGACACCCACAGTCCTGCGATGGCGGACAGAGACTCAGATTCTCTCTAAAAGTTTGTCACTGGATGAAAGCTGTCATGCTGCAGGTTTACAAAGATAATAAAGACGTGCAAGAGATGCTGAGTGCCGTTTCTCAGGACGTGTGGGTAAACTGAGGCCTCCCTGATTGAATATTTCCCATCGACCTGAGCACATCCCAGACCGCAGCTCGAGAGCCAGGTGAGGTGTTCCTGGATACGAGGGGAAGTAGCTCGTTTGGAGGGATGGAAGGATTTAAGGAGAAGAAGAAGAAGAAGAAGAAGAAGAAGAAGAAGAGGTGAACGCTCCTTCAAAGCTCTTTGAAGGTTGGCTGCGGTAGGCAGAGCCGCGGTTTCCCCCCCCCCAAAAAAGCCCCCCTAACAGGAAAACAGTCTCTTTTTTCTTTCCATTGCACAAGAGCAACCTCTACCCCACAGCCAAAAAAGCACGGACCTGCTTTGAACTCGCAGAGGGGGAAGAAAACCACAAATCATTTTATTAAGTGCTTGGAATACTCGCAAGGTTGCGTACATTACACTTAAACGCACACGTTGTTGACGGACAAACACATGTTCGCTGGTAGTTGCAGTTTACGTCCTCGTTCACATATTAAGACACGTAAAGGATGCCAAAGGTGGTGACTCATCAGACAGCTCCCTGCCTCACTCCACATCTCTCACTGCATACCGGGTGATTTTTGCCTAAAGGTCAGAAGTCGGAGTGTAAATGTCTGTCTTTGGTTTGACTCATGTTGTCCAACTTTATGGAAGAAGCTTGATTTTGCTTTTTGTTCTTGCTGTCGAGAGATGACAGCGAGATGAGCAGGACTGATCTAGCTGCTAGCCGACACTGGAAGGGCCAAACATGCATTGAGCCCTTAATCAAAGTGTTAACAACTGTGCAAACAAATTGGGTAGAAAACATTCACCAATCACACCTGAGGCTTTACCATCAGTGCATGTGTGTATCCAAGTCAGATAAGCCCACTGATAGGTATGAAGCGGGCACACACATGTGGACCTCACACACATATCACTCTGCATCTGGACGAAATGTGTGGCTAGCAAATCCCAGCATAGCAGGGTGCAGGAAGTGGCAGGATAAAGCATGTGAATCCTTGCCCCTGGATCCTCTTCCCACAGCGAGGAACAACCTCGGTGTCGAATGATGGGTATTTTAACAGAAAGCACACACCTAATTTGTCTCTTAAAAGAGAAAACACAGCACTTCGGCTTCATTCTCACCTCTTATGTGGAGACGGCGAATGAGTGTGTGTGTAACGTGGCCGCTCTGTCACACCACATTCATCTAAAAAAGGTCTAAATATAAAGGTCGGGCATGGAAATTATCCAGGAAGGAAAGAAAAATTCTGCACAGTGTCAAATGCTACATCTGTCATTCAAGAACACTCTGACTCTTGTATTTGCTGCGTAATTAGGTACCAGAGTCTGATGTTGCAGCCACTTGCCAAGCAGCCGTATTCTGAAAGGTGATCATTCTGATCTCTGAGGTTCACTGATAGCTTCACCAGCAGGGCTTGCGGTTGAGCAGAGCTAATTTTTTAATCGGCTTGTGTCATTTATTCAAAATGACAAATGCCCGACTCAAGGAGGGGATGATGTTACCCGCTAGAAAAACAGCAAAAAAAAAAGAAAGAAAGAAAAAAAAAAGCGGGGATTGACAGAAAAGAGAGATCTAGCATTACTCTGCCCCCGTCAAACGCTGAAGCCACAGAAGAAAAATATATTGCAAGTGTTGACTTTACTTGCTCAGGTGGAGGGAGCCAAGAGTTCCTGAGGAATCCTGCTTTTCGAGGCAGAAGAAAACGATCTGCTTATGTTACTGCAGCTTTATCCATCTCCATCCACCCGCCTTTACTCTGGGCTTTATAAATACCACATACAAGTGCTCACACACACACACACACACACACACCCTTCCAGGAGTGAATAAAATCTGCACTATGTTGCTTTGGATTAGCTTCCACATCATGTGCCTTCAGCTGCTCCTGGCTCTACCTCCCTCACTCTGCTCCTGATGGAAGCAGGGTGTGATGCAATTAAATAATGATGATTAATTTGCAAAAACAGGGAGGCAATGGCGGCTCTCCAGATGAACAGCACTTCACTTCATCCCTGGTTTCCTCCCCCCCTCCTTTGGTTTTTAAACTTGACATATTCACATTCTTTCTGACCTTGGTGAGCCAGTGAGGATTCAGAGGCCTTCTTCATGGACTAATTCCAGTCATTTGCGGTTGAGAGTGAGAAGTAGGTCAAGTGGCTGACACTGTTTCAGTGCGCAATAGGGGCATACTTTAAGTCTATTGAAGCAGTTAAGATAAGCAATCAGTGTGGGACTCTCGCTTTCGCTTCCAGGCTTGTAGCTGCTTGAGAGGAGACGGGTAGAGGAGCTCTGGGAGGGTGGAGCTCGTCTTTACTGTCAGGGCTATTGTTTCCTGGCACACCTTGCCCACAATGGGCTTCAGTGCCAAATCAAGTTTAATGCAAACCACAGAGTTGCTGCGTAAAATTCAGTGAGATCAGTCCTGACATTTAATAATGGAGAGTGGTGCTGTTTCTGGATACTTTGGCTCATTAGCAGCAGACAAAAATAAGCCATCCAGGTTTGGGTTTTTTTTTCTTTCTTTTTTTGCGCACAAATGTTTCAGTATTTGCACGTGGTAGCCAGAGCAAAAAGGGAAAATATCAGAAACGCAAAGAGGAAGCTGCTGCACAAACTCACTGCCTCCTCACAGAACATCTCCCGTACCTCGCGTCAAATCCTCCACAAGGGCTGTTTTTGTAAAAACATTTTTGTTGTGGCGACCCAGGGGCCAGGTGTAAACCGAGGAGGCTGACACCTGTCTGTCCTGTCCGCCGCTCTGATCCAGCGCGCCCCGGTGATTCAGCAGCCCAAACATCTACTTACAGTCACACGACTTCAGTCTATAATAAGGTAATGACAGTCATTGCCTTCATTTAAAACAAATGGCAGGTAATGGACAGCCCGTCACAGCGAGCGCCGTGAGTCACTTACTTCTCCTCTGAGAAGAGAAGTGGTGCGTAAAATTGAAATCTGCGCTCCGCATAAAAAACACACGAACATGCTGGGTGCGTAATGAACAGGCACGGTGACCCGCAAATTATAAACTTACCCCGGTGTCAAGTCGTCAATGTCGCCGACTTTGTATTTTTTTTAAAAAGAGACGTCCCTTGAGAGAGATCCACACCAATTAGTGCTGAGGTTCTCTTCCGTCAGAAAGTGTCCTCTCCAAAAGTGTCTCGTCTTTCTCGCATTCGCCTCCTTAAAATATTAAAAGGAACAAGAGAAACGCGACATAGTCATGAGAGAGAGGACCACTGGACCCATCCGCGCCCGGATCTCAAACCAACTGAAAACTGTCCAGTACATCCATATGTAAAGCGAGCCCGGGGTAGGCTACTCCCCATTAAAATCAAACCCAGATTTTCCCAAACCATGTGTGCAAGACAGCGAGAGCGCGCTGGAGAGAGAGAGAGAGAGGGAGGGAGGGAGAGAAAGAGAGAGG
>OMNN01082435.1:0-32878 GCA_900302755.1 Chromis chromis | reverse complement strand
GCCGCTGCGGCGTGCGGAAGGGATGTCACCCACTGATGGGCATGGCTCAGCATGTGTCCCCCGTTGCTCGCTGCCATTGCGCCTTGCATAAAGTCACTCTGTACCATCTTGACTGAGGGGTCTCCCCTGTAGCCCCCAGAACCGGAGGTAACCGCAGCGCTGCCCGGCTGCATGCCACCACCCCCGGAGTCAGAGTGCACGATGGAGCCGGACGATAAGATGCTATTGCTGGGTAGATAAGGATTGGAAGCCGCGGTGGCCATTCCGTCAACCCTTATGAATATGTTTGTGGATAACCCCCCTCCCTTTTTACAGTCACTTCTTTCGAGCAGGCAAATTGTATCTCATGAATTATTCAAACTTTAAAAGTATGGGTAGGTTTTTGGCAAATACCATCGACGTGCGTAAAAACGCAAAAAAAGCTTCAAAAGCGGTGACAGAAAACTGAATAAAATCCGCATGTATTTACAACATTCTAGTTGAGACACTTCTGCATGGATATCGACGAATAAAAATCCAGGTTTTCAAAAGCCCTTTGAAACCATGTGCAGTCCGTTTTGAAAGTTTTGCACTGGGATGAGATTGTGAGCATTAAAATTCAAATATACAGGAAAAAAGCGCTGTCCCAAACAAACTTTTGGTGGTCGCAAAAAACAAAAAGCCTTGCAAATTCTCCACAATGTACAAAGTCCCAGTTTATGTCCCCTTTGGATGTGAAAAACATTAGCAGAGTGTCCTTAGTTCTTTTGTAATTCAGTCGCCGAGATTTCTCCCTCGCTTTATTCTTTTCTCTCTCTTCTTTTATAGCACTGTAGAGCCTATCTCTTTGTTCTGTTTTGATGTATATAAACCTGCCAAACCGCAAACTCCCGTTGAAGTACAATCCAGTATAACAGTGTACGGCGCTGCTTGCAAGCCTCTTCTCTCATTCGCTTGTTCTCTCTCTCCACCTCTCTCTCTCTATATCTCTCTCTCTCTCTCCCTGACAGACCGTGTAGTCCCGCCCCCCTCCCAGCCAGAGGACGCGATGTTTACCCCGTGCGTCCCCATTGATTGGTTACCCGGGGTGTGATTGGCAGGTCTCGCCAGCCTTGCTCCGGGCGCACGAGCCCTCCTTCCGGCTGTTCCAATTGGCTGATTTTTAATTGCAGTCCAAACAAAACGGGGAATACAACTTGGTAGTAAATAGTACTGAGATACTAGTACACAAACAGGGGTGAGGGGGTAAATAAAAAAAGGTCGATAAACTGTGACCTCTAGTTTGTCATCATCATGATCCAAACCACCATAAAATATTACTTTTTAAATATATATATATACACTTTCTAGTATCATAATATGGAAGAATATTTGCTTAAAAAGACACGTTTTTAACATTATCCCATGTTATGATTTACAGCAGCTCAAATACATGCGTAAAATGTGCGTAAAACCTACCCATATTTAGTTTTCCTTCTCATATTCACGACTAATGCAAGGCTTAAGAGTTTATTCAAAACCAGCATTATAAGACCTATTAGTAACAATTACAATTATCTGGTAGTCTGACCTGACTGTGAAATAAAATACTGCCACAGTTAGGGGTTCAGATCTCCCTTGGAGAAACATTGGAAATACTTAAGGGGGAAAAGGGAAATATAAAGCTAATTTAATGGTGCATGCTTTTTCTGGTGCTCTAAACCGACATGGCAAAACAAGGTGCAGTGTGTTCAAATTTTAAGTTTGTTAAAATCTACCTGATGAAGTTTTAGTGAGTATCTGAAGTAGAAAAAATATTCCAGGGTCATGATTTTTAATTCTATAAGACCAACGTCCTGCACCCTAAATCGAATAAAAGTCAATTTAATGGACCTCAGAGCAGCGTGTACACGTGTAAAACATGCCAGAGAGGGAGAACAGTCATGATGTGGGTGCAGAAAAGGCGCTGCAGCCAGTGGATCCCTGCGCCTCGGCTCCTCAGGAGTTAACGCACAAAGGTTGCGGGAATGCTTCCATGCGGAAACGCCGCGCACAGGCAACCTCAGTGAAGCACAGTGAAAGAGAAAGTGGCAACCAAAACAAGGGCAAATTGAGCAGTCCTTGGGGGATTTGGGTGTATGGGGTGGCGGTGCTGGGAATCTGCTTTAAGGGGAAAAAAAATCCAGAGATATAGCCTTTAAAATGCGCACCATCCCTCAAGATGACCACATAACCCCAGAGATGAATGGGGCCTTTGTTAGTGTGGGACCCCTGCGCCTATGGATGCACCCATGGGTGGTAATAAGTTACAGATATATAGCTCCCACTGCACCCGTTGTTGAGTTTAGGGTGTCCGCAGTCTGCTGAGTCCACCTGGCCAAAGCAAGGCCTGTGGCAGGTGATTCTCTGACCGGATTAAGGATATCTTGTACGCAGGTTAGAGCAGCATGTCACGCCTTAACCCCCAACACTGCCTCATAAGCCCCCCAAATCAAAGATGACGCACAGACTTTTATTGCAAATGGGATTTAAGAGCAAATATAAGGCAGTGAAGTAGCTGTGCACAGGCTGTGTACTCCATGCCAGTGCCCCCCTTCTTCTTCTCATCCCAGTAGATTTAATTTGGACTGGGCTCAAAACCGAGGGAGCCTCGTGGATTTGTTTACATTGAATAGGCAGGCTAGGGGCCAGAGCCATGGGGCCCTCTATTCATTAATATACAGTGAGGATTTCTGTCTAAATTACTGCTGTTCAATCCACACTGCACGCTTTGAAAAGGGCGTCTCAGGCGGCCAGCAGAAACGTGACACCAAGTGTGCATATGCAGAGAAGAGGGCTCCTTACACAAGACAACCCCTCAAAAATAGAAAAAATATACAATATATATGAAAGAAGAGTCAAAAGCCATTTCAGAAATGCTCCCTGAAAATCACGGCGCGGCGATAAAAAAAAAAACACTCCTCTCTGATATATGATGTGTTTATTATTTATTTGCTTATTATAAAAGGTCCCCAAGTTCCCTGCTGGGGGAGTTCATTTATTTTGTATGCAAAAAAAAAAAAAAAAAAAAAAAAAAAAAAGAAAAAAAAAAAGGGGGGGGGGGAAAAAAAAAAACCCCCCAAAAAAAAAAAAAAAAAAAAAAAAAAAAGGAAAGAAAGAAAGGGGGGAGAGGAAAAAAAAATCATCCCCAAGTATAACAAGAGACGAACAGTTAGTGCTGATTTTCATTTGCATAAATTTTCATATATTTTAGTGAAAATAATAGCGGGAGCCGAGGAGTGCTCCTGCTCAGTTGAGGCAGAGGAAAGAAAATCTTAGGGAGCACCGAGTCGTAGGAAAGGGAGATAACCATTTACAGGCTCCAAATGAACAATGTGAAGTTATTTCCCTTTTCTTGGACACAAGGTAAGTCAACAATTATCTATGCGGATTTCTTTTTACGCTTGAGGAATGTTAGAGTTTATCGCGCATTGCTCCACTGTGGCGGTAATATGCTTCCTTATAGACTGCTTTGCTGCTTTAAAATGACATTTCAGCCTACTTGTGCGCCGATATGCAGTCATATTCTCTTAGATTTATACAAACCGAATTGCAAATGCGTGTCCTTTTCCCTTCTCCCGAATGCGTAAAAATCAATACGCGCGTCGCTGTTTGCGTTTTGCGCCCCAGCCTTTTTGCTTTTTATATAAATAGCGGGCAGATGGATAAGCTGTGCTGTTTTGTAGTGAATGTCCACCGGAGAAAAGTGCAATCAATCACATTTTAAGCAGGGAGAGAGGGAGAGAAAGAGAAGGGGGGAGTGTGTGTGTGTGAGAGAGAGAGAGAGACCCCTCGGTTGAATCCTCCAGAGGGATCGCGTAGGCAAGTGCAATATGAAATCGTTTAATATAAATCGATCTCGCTGCTGCAAAGTTTGTTTAAAGTTTATACGCAGCAGCCTGCCGACCACAGCTTGCCATGAAACTGCACTCATCAAGCCAGACAAAGCTTATGATTGCTTATAAATAGCTTGGATTTTAATGAATGCTGACCGGGTTTGTTCTTTCTATTTTGCTTGTGTTTTTTTGTGTGTGTTGGAGCTCTTCCAAGCAGCGAGGAAATGTCAAGAAAACTAAAAAAAAAGGACACTTCTTTTCTAAAAGAGTGCACATGCAAAGGAGGTCCGGTCACAGGAAATTATTTAGTAATAGGAGAGACAACATGATCTCTAAGAACTCAAAACGATTTCATTTCACTGCCTGTGACAACTTTCTGCTGCATTTTTTTAAAGCTCGTCAGGAAGGATCTGACGAACATTAACTCGAATTTTGAGGGAGAAAGTCGTGCAGTTTTGCGCTATACTCTGCTGAGGGGTTAGTTTTCTTTTTTCTTTCTCACGGGTTAACTCCTTTTCCTTCATTGATGGGGAGTGCATTTCTGAGCCCAGCACTTGGTAGCCATGGTGAGCCCAATAAAAGAGGGAAACACTAGTCGCATTAAGCTGTATGTTTGTGCACTGGAGTTGAGATGAAAAGAGCCTCGGTGTCCCGGGCCAGCAGCAGCACCGGTGCTGGACGGGTAACGCGTTACAGTAACGCCATTACTCCATCTGTAGAAGGACAAATAAACAGCTCTCCATCCCTAATATTACGCACAGTTATTTACCAAACTGCGCCTTTGATATGATCTTGGATTAGCTCACCTCATAATGTACATTTGGGATTTAAGTTAGTCTAAATTTATTAATTTGGGGTTCATTAAGCCAAATAATGACTTTTGGTGACATAACTCGAGAAACAAGCAACTTATCGCGATATTAAAAAGCTGAAACTGTCATTTCACTGTGCGTAAAAGGAAAGTAATGTTACGCACAACTTCTCAAACATTTTTAGAGCCGTTATTATTTTGTATGACATATTAGAGTTGTATTAAAAGCCTACACGTGTCAGGATTTGCTGGAGCTGCTTCAGTGAAGGCTGAGGTGAAATCCATTTATTGTTGGCTTTATCATAAATTGAAAATAATAATCATAAGTGCCGCCAGGTGTCGCGCTCCCTCATGGTGCATGTGCAGTAAATATGTAAAGCTTACACTGCAAAAAGCTGGCACATTTCTGAATCATTTCTATTTTTTTTGTAATTAGAATTAGTTTATTTAATTATTTTCCAAACTAAAACATAGTGAGCTGATTCTACGTGGATCCAGAGAGAACATTTTCACTCCTCTCTTACTTTAAAGAAACCATTTGGTGTAAGAGTAAGTGGTTTGGCGCTGGAAGTATTTGAAGCTGCCTCGCTTTGGGCCACAGTTTTTTTTTTTTTAAGAGAGTCTGACTGAAACTCATGAAATTATTCTATAATTTTGCAGTGCATGCGTGCATTGAAAAGACACGAACTGATGGCTGGATGGGGAGAAAGATATGAGTGGCCTGCAGGAGGAAAATGACGGGTCACTGTAAAACAAAGATATGCTAATTCACATTCCTGAAAAACAAGTTGCATGTCAGAATCCAATAAGGCCAATAAGAATGGCTCAGATATGTCCTCCCTCACTCCCAGAGGCAATTAAATGCTTAATTTAATTATCCAAATTTTTTAAAAGAGCCCAATTTTATTATAGGGTGGACCTGCACATAAATGAGCGTTTCCACTTTTTACGCACCATCCACCGTGCGCCATGGACCTGCTTGTATTGATCCGTGCAGGCCTTGTGACAGCAGCCTATCAATGACAGCGCAGACCTAGTTGATATGCAAATAGTCTGTGGTTAGATAGGCCCTGCACGCTGTTTTAAGCCAGTCGCCATCTGCAGTAGCCTATAAGCCATAAGTCTGAGCCAGCAGGTCTTTGTGGAAACATATGACTAACCGGCGACTTTCAGAATTATTAGCAAATGAGGGCTGGGCAGGACTCATGAATCATCCCGGGAATTAGTGCTTTGCAATTTCTCTGCATGCTTGACCGGCCATTTAGTGTTACACTATCCAGTGTTGCTCTTCATCATCGTCATCATCACCACCACCACCAGCAGCAGCAGTAACAAAGCATCAAAGCAGCACTGCGCGTTATTACTCTGCATTATGCACCCATTCTGTCATGGTGAAACAGTGACGGTTATTGGTAGCAGGAGGGAAATTTATTTATTCCTCCAGGAGCAGATTGTCTAATTCATCAAGATGGTTTCATGAACTTGCATTTCCCCATCAGGAGCCAAATATATCACAAAGTGTTGCCTGCGTGTTTCCAAATGCTGTGAGCTGTGATCTTATGAGGTGATGAGGAAGTGGGTCCTTTTCTGTTGTGTTAAAGGTGATTTAATTATGCAGATGGTAAAAAAAAAAAAAACGTCCACTTCGGGATGATCACAAGAGAGAAACACCAAAATCATTCGTTACGCGTCCTCACTGTCTGATCACTTGGATTCTTACAGCCGCTATAAATTTATAGATACAGATTTATGTGCGCCTCAGAAAGGTGGGTAAACCCAGCAGTGTAGGTGCCTGTAGCTTCCACTGCAGCCCTGGTTACAATATTCAGATTAAATTGAAGCAATTCCTGCCGTTTTAATTATGGCCTACTTAAGTTGCCTATGGGCTACATAATTTATTTTCTTCCCCTTGGTCCAGTCACTAATCCGAAACGACATACGTTGAGAGTGTCTCACGTCAGACCAAACGTTGATTTAAAGCCGAATCCAACTTGGAGCACTTAAATGATAATGTAGCTACTATACCGTTAATTAAATGGGCTACACTGAATATCAGTGTAAGCATTAAACATGCCTTCAATTTCAGACATGAATGGGATTTTTTTTCTTAACCCATTCAAATGAGACACAGGCTCTTTATTAATATTCTATTATTAAAGGCCAATATAGAGTTATATACACCTCTTATTCCACTACATGGGGTTAGTAATTGCCCTCTATTAGCTGTGCAGCACTGCAGGCCTACAGCTTGTAAATGGGCACACATGTAGGTAAACATTATATGTTTATCACAGCACTCTCCAGTGGTGCTCATTTCACCAAGAGTCATGGCTCAGACATGTATCAGCACAGCGGGTTATTGATTTTGGATTGGAAATCAACAGGGATGTCATAATTTGAGTGAAAATAGGGTAAAGCAATGCAGCTCAGACGACACAAATTAGGTTACTTTTATATATAAACAATAAAACCTTTTTTTTTTTTTAGCAACAAAGTAAAAAAAATCAAAATAGGAAAGTGTTTCAATTAAACTAAATTAATTAAGTTTTATGCAGAGTGAGCAACAGATTATAATTCGTCACTTTATGATGACTTTAAAAAAATACATTTGAAGAGCAATTTAATTAAAAAAATAAAGGTCAAAAGTTGCACTGAGGTTGTTTTTTTGTGTAAATAAAATGACATAAAGGAGGAAAAGATGAATCTATGTGGCCTAATCCAAAGGCAGGTGTTTGGATAACACACACACACACACACACACACACACAAACAGAAAAAAAAGAAGCACTATAGTGCCGGCTGGTGAGGAGGTGAGTGACGGGGAACAGATCGGCAAAGATAGAATGAAGTGCAGCTCTCTGAGTCAGAGGAGAGAGAGGAAAAAGGTGTGTGTGCATGTGTGTGTTGGGGCGAGGGAGGGAGGGGTGTGTGTGTGTGTGCTTTGTCTGTCAGTCTCCAGCTTCACCCCACCCCCACCCTCCACCCATCGCTCATTGGGTGCTGCTTGCCTCACAGTCATCCACATCCCTCCTTCTCTTTCACACACACACACACACAGATGTAAAACACATCAGCATGGACACACATGCACAGACGCCCCCCCTCTCCACCACCTCCTCCTCCAGCAGCATCAAAACAAACCAGTGTTATTGTGTATGCAAATCGCTATACGGACACGCTGGTATTTTTCTATTCTATTAGACTGTATTACACATGCTAATCAAGAATGATATTGTGTTATTAAGCAGAGTAATTAATAAATAAACTAAATCCGCAGGAAATCACATCTATAGAAGTCTAGTTGCTTCAGCAGCCTGGTTTTGTAGCCACTGTGCATGTCTCTCCATAGTCCCTGCTTTTTGTTTTTGTTTGTTAAACAGTGGCGGTCCCTGAGGATAGAGGGGGGGTTTGTGGCACCTCCCTGCCCAGGATTACATTAATCAAAGTATTTATTTCCCTCGGGGAGCCAGGCGCAAATCACTCCAAATCCCAGTAAAATTGGATAACAGAAGAACGGGCGCACCTAGGGTAACCCTCTCTCGCACTTTTTTTTGTTCATTTCACCAACTTAATGGATCTAGTTCTATCTAACTTTGTGGAACAGTGTGTGGAAGAGCAGGGTGGATGGAGGGGAGGGGGTGCGCAAAGCTAGAGGTATTGAGGTCTTTGAGAAGACAAACAACATAATTGGATGGAAGCAGGCGCTCAGGTAGAGAAAAAACAACACTAACCACATCCCCGATAGGAGTGACTGTGGATATAGAGCTGTACAAATAACAGCCATTCTCTGATTCCCTGTCGAGGCTATAGGCATGTCTGGGTCTGAGCCAGCAGCAGGAAAAACTAGCTTCTAAGATCCTCCATCTGTGATAGACGCATTCAACCTCCAACTCCAAAGCTGCCTGCTTTCTTTCCGCTAAGTCTGGTCAATCCAATGCAAAACCCACAAAGTAGTAAAAGCAACAAAAAATTCCTGCTACTGTATTTGCTATGTAATTACGTGTGATGTTTGGGCAAAGCCCGGATGGCTAATAAATCAGCGAATGTTTACAGCCAAGCTGGTGCTGATAAGGCAATAAATACAGCACCCAATATGCTGCCTATTACAGGTAATGCAAATAAAATAATGGGGCTGTAATTTTTCCTTATGTGTTGTTGTGGTGGCAGTGGCGGTGGCGCTGCCTCGTCTTTGATATTCATGAGGGAAATGGGGAGGAAATGTCGTCCCTTGGCGTTTATGGGCGCTACATTGTAGCACAAATTCAATGCTACTGCCTTCATCCCAATCAGGGATAAATGATGGCCTTGTTGCGTCACAGTGGAGGCAACCTCTGCCACCCCGAGAAACGCACACGCAGGCTCTCGTATGCATGCAAACGCAGTGTTATGTTTGTAGATTCATGCTTGCACACACACATGCTGTCACTGCCATGTATGCTAGGGGGTATGAGGGGTATCTGGAGTTGCTGGTGGGGCCCTGACTCATAGCCAGGCCTCTCAGGGTGAAGCCTTCCTGCCTGCATGGTGAACCACATGTGTACAAGTATTTTATGTATAGGAATATTCCACTTGTAGAGCACAGAAAGCTGCACATTTAGCCTCTATAGCATCCAGTCTTTCTGTGAGTGTGCACAAAGTATCCCTACTTCTGCACTGAAACCTGTCTAGTCTTTCCAGCCTGTGTGCAGATGTAAATGCACACATCTATACTGTATGTGGCGAGGTGCGGGTCTGATGCACACGCAGAGACAGACAGCACAAACTGTTTGCCATCACGTTCTGGCATCCGTCTGATGATCCATGATGCTTCGCAAATGAGCAGAAAATCTACAGCTCTAATGGGACCAGTGCAGGTTGGATCCAGGGGAATGTAAAGGATGTGTACGCTGAGCGCTGTAAACTCTAAAATCAGTACTTGCAAGGTTGTAAATGTGGCCTGACTGCTAGAATGCACATTGCTGTTATTGCCTTTTAAGTCTATTATGTTCTGGGGGGGTTATTACACGAGATATACTTTATTTTTAAAAAACAACCATGTCAGGGATTTTGCATTTTCTAGCACGCGTGCTACAAATTCCGTACACTTTACATCATAGCAAATCATTTAGAGGTGTTTAGGAGTGCGTATGCTTCCTGCCATTCCACGCATCTACTGCCTTCCATTCATTGCTGAACAGAAATTATCAAAAATTCTTACTATTAATCATGCAAACCTGAGGATTTTATAAAGCATGTTGCACAGTTTTAAAAATTTTAACATCATTTTTATCCTAGGTAGCTATTGATTTCCATATAGTATCTAAACTCAGTTGTTGTCACATTACTATAAAGAAATGCAGACCTCATAAGATCTAGATCACAAAAATATCACCGTGATTAACCACAAGTTAAGAGAGTCTGCAAATTTATTCTCATGTTGTGTGATAAGTGGATGTCAATCGATACCTGGAAAAGTAGGGAATACATATTCAAATTCCAAAACTCTGTTAGTTGATTTACAAACTAGTTAGTTTTTAACTGTGCTAATTGATTACTGTGTTGTATTGAAAATAATGGAGACTAATGGCTGCTTGGAAAAGTAAGAAAAACGCATCAAACTCACTAAAACTGTGCAGCATATGTTTGAAAAAAGACCAGAAATCTAAAGTACATATGAAATACTGTCAAACACACTACTATGGTCCCATAAACGCCTTCACAGGGCCCCGGTGTGTCCTCAGGCCACACTTTGACTCCCTCGGTATCAGGCAATGTAGGTTTAGTATGTATTATATTGCACTGTATTTCCATCACACACACCGTGTAAACACGTCTGATTGGCTGAGTGTGGCGAGCTAGCTCCAGCTTCAAGGCGTCGACAATAATGATCAGTGACTCTCAACTTCAGAATGAGGCTTTGCTGTTGGGGTCGGCAACTGTTGTTGATGATATGCAACCGCGGCTGACATGTGCTATTCATACGCAAGCTTGTGTGGTCACGTTCAGCAGCCGGGAAGTCTTGATTCATGCGGGCATTATGCACGCCGGACGCTTATGGCACCTCTCTCCGTTGCTGTGCAGTCAGGCCCATTTGTTTGGAAATGGGTTTACATACATCTTCTTCTAGATGGCTCTCCCTCTTCCCCTCCCTCAGCTTGCAGCTCTTGCGCACAAACATACAGAGTGGGTAAAGTAGAAGCTACAAACACACAGCTTTATGAAGTGCAGCACAGGGCATTTAGGTGATACAGTTCACCCTCTGTCGGCCATGTTGGAGGTTTTCAGCTGGGTGGCTGTGGCTATAAACAGCTGATTATACTTTTTATATGTAGGACCATGCATCTCTCAGTTATCGTAAGATATTATAGCCAGAGTGGGACCGTTTTCATTTTGTTTTGACACTGTTTGAGTGAAAATCTACTTAATATCAGTCTATGTAGTCGCTATAGAGAAGCTCTGGCAATAGTAGGGTTAACTATAGAACCTAGAGGTAACTCAGTTTGACTACCAGTTCACTTTAAGGTTTTAATGATTTCTTTTTAAGTATGACTTGCTGTCAAGCTTGAGATTTTGTGCCCATACTTTAGATCCTGCAACAAAAGCGTCACAGCTGCCAACGTAACGACTGAAAACCTCAGCTTTTTGGTACAAGTGACAGCGTGTTACACAAACAACTTTTTCTGCGAAATTTCTATATTTGAGATTTTTCTTTCTTTTTTTTTTTCTTTTTTCTTACTGGTTTGAGGTGGGCGGGGCTCAGCTGGGGAAAGATGATGGCTTGCAGTTCTGTGCACCAATCAGGATTCAGCAATATTTCAATGAAAACTGCTGCAGGGTTGTTTGCTCATGCATTTTTAATCAAACCACACCTGAGCAATCTTGACGAAGCAGATCACGTTTTTAACTGTTGTAATAAATTATACTTATGGATGTTTAGTTCACACTTTAACTGTGATTGTAGCTTATTTAGCCATGAATGTTGGACGAGCTTTAACATTTCACTTTTGCACTCAACTTACGATCTTGCAAGTTTGAAGTTCCCTATTCAGTTTAGATTTAAAATTAAGGACAACTAAAGATCATGCATTTGCTGTCACATCTCCCACACTGCTGACTTCTTTTTAAAATGCAAAATTTCAGTGCCTGTATTGTTTTTCAATCCTTTGTTATTTGCTTTACGAATCAAACTTATTTCTATTTTCATTGTCCCAAAAATTTCTTTTAATTTTTGTCATTACTATCTTATTAAATAAAATAAATTAGCATGCTAGAGGTAGCATGGCTTTGCTGTATAGGGTGATTGTTTGCGACTGAGTTATTCTGCATTCGTTGGAAGACTTAACCGTACTTTCTATTTTCTGCAGAACTTCTGCAAATTCACCAGCTTTCTAATCACGCTATAAATTAAAAGCATCCTTTAGCTATAACATTGTAGCAAATTCTTCATGCTTCGTTCACAGAATTTTGACAAAAGTTAGACATTTCTTCACGACCTTTTAACTTCACAGTCTCAAGCAGAGACACCAGACGTGATTTCTGGAAGTGCGACAACTGCAAAAGCCTCAATAGAAGTATGATTGGCCACACTTGTACGCACACTCTCTCTTCCCTGCTTCACAGAGCTGCTGCTCGCCCCTTTCCCTTTTCCCATCTCCTCCCTCCTTCTTTGTCCAGGCCTGGCGTGAGCGTTCAAGCCAGCAGCATCACAAAAGCGGCTTTGAGGAGATTGCATGCTGGCCGCCGACCCCTCTGAGCTCACACCCACCACACATTACTCACCAGCAGGCCTTAGTGCAGACTGCAAACCAGGCTAGGAAATACTGTATGTCACTGAACCGAAGGGAGAACTCAGTCTTACTCTACTAACCTCTTTAGTCTGTTTTTATTTCAGGGAATGCTTTTTTATATTCTACCTTGACAGGGGATCTTTAGCTTGTATAAATGATGAGTAGTTAGGGGAGAATTAAACAATGCAGCACAGAGTAGAGCACAATAGAACTTTGTTGTTCAACCATGTTGGAAAATTGCCTCAGCATGGACTGTCAAGTCAAATATCCCTCTCAGCTTTTGGCTTTTGGTCGTGCACTGTCAGTTTGTCATTCCAGGAAGTGGTTTTGACTGTGTGTGAACATGTGTACTGAATATGTGTGCGTGTGCGCTCTTCTGTTTGCTACACAGCACATTTTGGTGTGTTTTTTGTTCCAAAAATGAATACCAGGATTTGTTTTTAGCCAAGAAGAATCACATTAAAGCTGTCCTTCTGAGAATTTGAACAGGTTTTCTGTCTCGATATAAATAGTTTTTCACATTTTTCTGAATATTTTTCACACTTTCTGAAAGGTAGTGTCACATTCAACACGTCATTTGTCATCAGTTTGGGACAAAACACGTTTTGGGTACTTTTCATCACAACATATGGCACCACACATGCTGTTATTAATATATATTGCCTCAAATTGTATCACTGCTCATGTGGATGTCTTCATTGTCAGAATCGGACAAAAAAAGCCTGAAAGCTTGTTCCTACAACCGCCAAATCAAGGTCTTCCACAGGGACGCCTCCTTTGTCTGACTGAACTTGAGATAATGCAAGGTGTCATGTAAAATGAAATTACATGCAGCACGCTGTTCTCTCCTCTGCACAGTGCTGTGCATCTAGTTATCCTCATACTGTAACCTTCATATTGTAGGTGTGAGACGAAAGCTTAGCAAAGCATGGACAATTCTCAGCGGTTACGCCTGTGGTTGGTGACTGCGCGAGCGAGGGTGTGTTTTTAAATTCAGCCCTCCCCTGTGTGCACGGCTGTGTTTGTCGTAGACCTTTTCGGATTAGCGGTCCACAAACACAAATCCTCCCAACAATGACTAACACACGTCTCAATACATTGTCAGCATCTGCCACAGAAACTCCAGTTCAGCCAACATTTATCCAACCCGTGTGTTCTCCTCCAGCTATAACTCTGAATGACACTGTTACGTAATGCAGCTCTGTTTTCACAGCAATCTGGCTGTGTTTCGTAGACTCTTCTATCCTGATAAAACTGCACCCACAGGAGTCTATGTCAGAGCTGTGATCCGCACTCTGATGTTTAAATGTCTGTTTATCTGCAAAATATTTGATTCAATAGCTGATCTCATTAGGCAGCAGTCATTCTTCTTCTTTCACAAGTGGGGTGACTAACATCCCCAATAGTCACACCTAATATCTGCTCTATACTGCAAGAAATAGCCAATTAGACTTGAATGAAGTAACTTCTGATCATTAGCACGGAAAATAAAAGCACCTTTGGTGAAAAAGAATATACATTTAAGCTTTAATTATTCATTTTAAGCATTTAGTTCCATTTCTCGTGGCTCACTGCCGTTGTACTGTGTCCCTGCACTGCGTTTTCCAGAAACAACCTGCCAATCAAACTGTGTAGGTGGCCCTGTTTTGTTCTTTTACATACATTTTCTCTTGTTGACATTTCAGTTTCTTAGCTGTATGCTGCTCCAGGTAGGATGGCCGTCATTGTGTATGCTAATAGCTCTTCTTTAAGCTGAAAACATGTTGCTGCCAGACACAAAGCGTGTTTAGAGTAGCAAATTAAAATGCTTTTATGGACCAACTACAGGCTGAACTGCACAGGTAACAAATATTTGCATAAACTCATACAAAGCATATGAAAATGTCACAGGTTGTGACTTCAGGCCCAAAAAGGGACAGTATGGCTGCATAAAAATGCTTCCAAGTAGCCATGCAGTCGCACAGTGAAGTATTATCCACAACATAGAATAAAGTATTTAAAGTGAGCATACTGATGACGAATGCAGTTATATCATATATCTTGTATATTATTTTTACGAAACCAAAAAAACGGCCTCATTTTCAGCTTTGGGTATGGTAGAAGTGGTTATACTGAAAAGATCTACTTACTGAGCTGTGCTGGTTGTTCCCTTTGCATTTTAAAATATGTGGACACAACAAAGATCTTCATGAGACATGTTTAAGTCAGCACTGCAGGGCGAAAAAGCAACATAACCACATACAAACACACTCACCACTCAGGTGTTTGCAATCTGCTTGATTAACAATCAAACTGCTCTCAGAATGGACCAATCAGAGGAGAGCAGGACTGTATATATTCTTTTAAAAAGCTGCAACTACACACAGAGAGAAAAAGGTTTTTAAAAAATGTTAAATATCATGAAAATTAACACAAAATAATGGAAACAGTACTCAGTTATTGGAAACTACAAGGAAAAATAGCAGTTGAAATAGTTTAGTCTATATTTATGCATTATTTATTAGATTGTTTTGTGTAAAATCTTTATCTGCAAAACATAGCTGGAAGGCAAATACAGTCAAAATGTAATACCTGCTGTTGAAATATAGTGTTTAGGGTAGAGGACATATTTAAATCCTGTATTCAAGTAAAAGTAGTAATGCCGCACTGCAAAAATACTCCATTCAAAATGTGCCAAAAACATACCACAAATGCTTCTGTGGGTGTTATATTATTTTTATGTCACATAACATCATTATTATTACTCATGCATCAGTGCATAAGTAGCATTTCACTGTTGTAGCTGATTGAAGTGGAGCTAATTTGAACTATTGCACAATCTAATCATGTGTAAAGCAACTTAGCTGTTAAATATATGTAAATAAAAATACAATATTCATCTCTGAAGTGCAGTGAAGTATGAAGTACCGTAAAATCAACAACCTCAAGTCTCGAATTTGTGAATACAGTAATCATAATACTCACGTAGTTACTTTCCGTCACTAACTAATATTTGAATCTAGCTTGACGATTTACTTTTTTTACAGTGTGCCCATCTGATTCTAATGTCTGTTTTTTTTTCTTTGTCTCTTCCTCTTTCAGGAGAGCCACAGTCCCCTGGTGCACACACACACACATACAGACACACACACACACACCAAACTTTGGTCCTCCTGTGACACCCCTTCTTGTCCCCCTCCTCCCCCCCGATGCACAACCTCTGGAGGTAAGGGCCTGAGCTTTTTGCGTGAATGTGTGTGTGCTCGCACCGTCTCTCTCCCCCAGCAAAAGCGGACACGCCGTCTCCCCAGCTTCCGCTTTTCCTCTGCACGCCTGCTGCTGGAGTATTCACGCTTCAGGCTGTTTTCTTTGAGAGAGAGAGAGAGGGAGAGAGAGGGAGACGGAGTATAAAAATATGCAAATGCTATTGTTGAAGCGCAGAACGAAGGAGGGGAGGGCGCTCCTTTTACACCCCCTCACCTCCCCTGTCGCTGCTGCCACCGTTACCGCTTCCACCTCCATCCATCCAACCATCCAACCAACCAGTGTGTGGAGAGGTAGTGAGAGCACCAAGAAAGAGAGAGAGGGAGAGAGAGAAAGGGGGGACTCTCAGGTTTGACTTGACAACAGGGGCAGGATATTAAAAATATGCTGAAAGGCCACCATTGTCTGTTTCTGTTGAGGCCTTTCTCTGGAACCACACACATGTACACATATATACATATATTTCTATGCACAAACACACACAGAGAAACACACAAGGCTGAGAGGGAGATGGAGACGTGCAGCTATTGAGATAATGAAATCCATCACACAAACCACAAAGACCTACAAATGTCCCTAAGAGAGGGAGAGAGAGCAAGTCAGAGGACTTCATCATGCTCTGTACATTATATAAGCATATGACTAAACACAATCTGGTAATGCTTTACATTACAGCCCACATCATACGGTGCAATTAATCCACATTCACAGTTGTTGCACTACTGGAGTACTAAAGCAGAACAGTACATACTTGTAGGTATGAGGGAAGAAGACAACGGAGGCTACACACAGCAACAAAAAGACGATGGGCAAAACACAAAGTTACTTTCACCGGTTTGCATATTAAATAACTATTAACTGCACTTTGGTGTGAGGAAATGCCTCAGAAGTCACCAGCAAACCCTATTGTGGACAGTTGCTTATCTTATAGTGGTCATGCTAACGTGACTCTGCACTTAAATCGTGGACAGAATTCTCCCAACCTGCCTTTCACATTTTTACTTACTGTGGGGCTCATTTTTCACTGCAATATAAAATCCTGCACCTCAATAGAATCAGCACAACCCTGGCAACAAAAAGAGAGAAATCCATAGTTTCTTCCGTACTTGATAAAGTAATTATGTCGTAAACAAGCCAAAAAGCTGATTTTTTTTATTTAAAAAATGGGAAAAACCTGAAATCAGCATGTACAACATCTGTTCTGTCAAAACACAGCCTGCAGTTCAGTCCAGCCGATTTTTTTTCATGTGACTGTTGGTTGCACCTGAGTCACTAATGACTTCTCGGTTGTGCCAAGGAGTGCAGAATTTTTTTTAAATTTTTTTTACAGAATCGGGCTACTACAATTGATTTATTTTTGATGACATTTTTAAAAAAGACAAAAAAACAATGTTAGGCTTACATTTGGTTAATTTCCCCAGTGGAACGGCATGTCACAGATGAGTAGTTCAAGGACAGTCATCAGGTTCTTACAGTTCTTTAGGTTCTTACAGTTTGTTGCTCTGATAAATAGTCTAATTTTGGTGCAGTTTTACAGATAGCATGCCTTTTGGGGTTCAGAAGGTTAAGTACAAGTAATCTCCCTTGTAATTGTGTCTGACTGGGCCCTTAAGATGCGCCCAAGGTGTAAAACAAGCTTACATTTTTTATAGTAGTCTAAATGGGCCGCCCTTGTTCCCTAAACCTCACCTCCTACTTTCTTATATGTGCTGTGCTAAACATACAGTGTAAATTTGTATTAATTACGCTATACTGTATGTTGCAGGCAGAAATCTGCAGCGGAATCCTGCTCTGGCATCCTGGCAGCATTGTCTTTTAATAGTCAAAGCGATAAATCACACTTGAATTGAACAGATAGCGACAAGAGAAACAGAGAAAGGGCTATAAACTGTGAACTTATTATAAAGCCGTGCACACAGGTGTTTTCACCTCTGGGCGAATAGACCTCGGCTCAAGTTAAAGGTGGGACTCCATTACATCGTCACATCGTACACTGCAGTAAACCTTGCTGCCAGTTTGCGCGCTGAGGAAGGGCGTCTGTCCAGAACATTCCTGCATGAATTCATCAATTAATAGTTGTGCTGTTCTGCTGATGATTTGGTGTATTGACTGCAAAAACAGTCTAATGACAAGTTGCATATATCACAGGGTGTACATAATTAGTGTATAGTGTGGATTTGGGACACAACAATTAGCAAACACCTGCATAAAGACCCTCTAACTATCTAATAACTCACATCAAGCTGCCCTGTATGGCATATAATATTTATACTTTATGAACGAAGCTTTTGAGAGGACTATTTGTACTTCTAGCCAGGATGTACATCTTAAGTACCATAACAACACAAAAGACATCAGGGTAGACAAGATGTATTGATTTTCCTTACTTTTTTTCCACACGCTGCTTGAAAAAGAAAGAAACAGAGAGGGAGACAATCACACGTACACACCCATACACAGACCAACACACACGCACTCAGAGAGAGGGAGAGAGAATATGTGTGTGAAAGTGGGAAGCCCATTTGTAAAGCCCTCACGCTCTCAGGAAGACTTTTTGAAGTGATTATGAAGACAGTTCAGATCAAAGGATTTGACAAGTCTGAGTGCGCGCCAAATATGAGGCCGGGTAATCACACTGAAGCCCCTCCATACAAGATGGCAGTGGTCCCCCCAGCTGCTTTGCAAATGTAATGTGACACTTACGGATAAACAGATTATCAAGAAATGGAGGGGTGGGGTTGGGTGAAGGGACCAGAAAGAAATTATTTAAAAAAAAAGAAAGTCCACAACTTGTAGAAATTAGACGAGGAGAAATAGTTTATTTAATGAACTCTGGGGATGGGCAGTGTCAGAGAAATGATGATTAATTCTCCGGCGCTGATACAGGTCTAAACGATATAATTTGGGAATATTAGCGGGAACATTAGATGATGAGGCAGTATTTCTCGTGGTAGTGTGGTAGACTTGGGGCTCCGGAGACTGTTTTTTTTCCTTCTTCCTTTCTCTTTTCCTTCACTAGTTATTATAGATTAATCCATAATCCTCACCACCTAAAGACATTTTTGTCAGTGAAGCTCAGGGATAGAGCCGGTAGAATTATTTTTTTTTGAATATATCTCTGCTCCTGCTCATTTCCCCTCAGCATGATGTCACATTGTCACATCTCCTACTGAAAATACTCTATTGCCAGCTCCTCTCAGATATACCGTTTCATTTTGGCAGAGCTGAGGTGGGACTTATCAGTTTATGTAACCGGAAATTTTCTACATCATGTACACTGTTTCATTTATTTAACATTGTGCTATGTGGAATCTGAGCTTCATTGCTCATAATAGGGCAGAAATGCACATAATGTATTGATATGAATCACTTTTTTCCTGTCTTTTTATGAATGAGATGTTGTATATAAGCGTGAAGAGATCAAGGTCAAGTTGTGCAACTGTGTGGTAAATGTCAGATAGCACACTTTTACTGTACTTGAGGGATTGTCTTGTGCCTGGAATGCATATAGCATTTTAATTCCAAACTCTATTGAAAAAACAATCAATTATATTGATGTTTTACTCTATACGTCTGCATTTAGTGCTCTACAGCAACAAACGGAATAAAGTGAGAGCTGTTGTCGCTGTCCGGTGAAAACCACGTATCTCCAAATTTGGAAAAAAATTACCAACATTCGGCTGTTTTAAAAAAATGTTTTGTGATAAAGCAAAAAAAGATGTTTTGTTAATTTGAGGTTTCCCCCAGACAGCGAAAATGCATTTTCTTTACACTGTATTCAGCCGGGAATGAAATAAAAATCTAAATATGTATTTGCAGTGTTTCCTTGCTTTAAACTGTGCAATAAAAGCAGATCAACAGAAGCCGTGCTGTCTGTGTTTTGTCCTCTAAGTGTCTACGTGTTTCTGCATTAGCCAGTCTTTAGATTAAAAACAAAGTCCTCTACTTTCATTGTAGGAGGCGGTTAAAACGATTCTTGTCCTCAAGTGCCTCACTCAGTCACCGAGTGTCCATTTGTCCAGTGAGAAGAGGGTGTGCTCCTTTCTTTCTTTATCTCTATATATGTATGTGTGTGTGTGTGTGTGTGTGTTCTGAATGACCCTTGTGGCGGGACAAACATCTCTTTGAGGGCGCACGGACAGATGGACGGACAGGGGGACTCAGCGACAGACACAGAGGACTGAGGCTCCAGTGTAGCCACCGCCACGTGGCCTGAATCCCCTTTCATCTCCACAACTCGTCCATTTCCTGCCCCTTCGCTCGCACAAACACACAAAACCATGATGCAGCGATGGACAGACGGACGGATTTAAAGAAAAGGACTGGCGTTTTAAGATGTCATAGGGAACTAAATTATCCCCACTTTCAAACGGCTTCTGGTCTTACTTATATATAAATATTTTTGGTTTGGTTTATTTGCAAATACAAATGCCAAAAAGCTGACAAGAGCAGCGAGACAGAAGCAGGAATACAAAAAGAAACCCCATGGAGCTGATAAAAATATCTCACCCCAAAAGAGAAAAGAGGGAAAAAAACAAGTTCACCAGCAGAGACACAGGTGAATTTGTCACAGAAACAAAATAATGCCAAAAACTGATACACACCGGCATTGTGAAGTTCGTTTCTGCATACAGAATAAGCTAGAAACCATCAGTAATTATTCAAAACCTGCCTTTCCCTACAAATCAATCTGACATCCTCCAATGCAGTGGACATTCCTTTTCCTTTTCTCTTTAACTCTGCATACACACTGCAAATGTCTTTAGTTAATCAATACTATTTTATTAGTGTTCATAAATGCATCACATAACCCACAATGACTGCGACCCCATCATGTACTTCCACCACAGAGATATTCATGTAAAGACTTGTAGCACAGCTGAAACTTCCTCTTCCCCACTGTGTCAACAAGAGATGTCAATTTGATTGGTCAGTACTGAGGGCAGACGGCTATTGATTGGGTGGTCATTAGGAGAGAGCGTCCCGGCGGGAGTATCAGGGCTGACACCGTTAACACCAAGCTCCGCCGTGTCGACCACTCTTTAACGAACGGCCATCAGCCGACCAGGACCCGGCCATTGACCCACCGGCTCCCTGCAATCCCTTACTGCCAGGCTGGAGTGTGAGTAAAGGGCTGTGGTGTGTGGTGGTATTGATCCCAAGGATGAGACACTGGGGCTGCGGAGGGAAACTGTATCGGAGACAAGTTTACAATCAGAGCTTCTTTTTTTTAACTCAGAGAAGGGAGCCTGGTCTCTGGAAGATTCGACAAATGAACATAATGTCTCAAAAAGCACGCGCGATGCAAGAAAAATACAAATGGAATACAGTGAAACAAGCACTTTTTAACCCCTCTGATTTCATTACAAAGTATTTGTAGCAAAATAATTAGAGCCCTCAAGTGTATATTTAGGTTTTACACTTGATATCACACTGCTGCGATAGTCGGTTTGTTTGGAATCTACAAAGATTTAAAGAAATAAAACGGCAAAATATGTCGCTGCATCTGTTGTGCTGTGTGCAACCAATTGGAACGACATGAAGACATTTTTTTTTCTGTGGAGACTTGCAGAAAGAAATGTATTCTTGTGCAGATTTAAACTGAGAAGAATAGGAAACAAGAGGTTGTAGTTAATCATAATGTTTCTATGTCTGATAAATATCTAGAAATGGATGTTTGCATTTAGTGAAATAATCGAGGACAAACTGAATTCTCCCCCTGTGCACTCCTGACATATTCAATGTGGGCTAAAGCCAGTTAATGACTCCAAGTTGCTGCCGCATCTCTATCAATAGCACCCAAGAGCAAAAAAACTAAACTCCAAGCTCTGAAATGTTATGTAGCAAAGTAAGGACAGCAAGGAAGTCTGGGTGGCTGTGGATGGGTGTGTAGCATGTCTGACTTTCATGCGACCACACGCTAAATATCACTGGGCCAATACCGGGTTAACTGTACCCAGTACTCATGGTAGAAAACCACCCAAGAGTTGGCTCAAAATAACCTTATTTTTAGTTTTTCTTTGCCCAACAGACATAAAAAAACTATTGATAGTGGGAAAAGTTAACCTTTTATTGCATTGATCTGGATTTTGGAACTATAATCAACCCTCAGTGTGTAACCAAGCCCTACCAAGCCTAATCAGACATTAACTATATTTGCTATAGTCATTATCTATAACGAACCTTACTGCCCTGTTTGCCATATGCAGATATCTTAAAATAGGGACGTCAGCATTAGCAAAAAAAGAAGTTAAGCCATGGTATGCTGCATTTTTTGGCGTCATTGCATAATAATGTTTCAGCAAATTGCAAATCAAGTGGTCAGAGGTGAAACTAGACTTCTATGCCTCTTCTTGGCTCCATTTCCTGCTTTGGATAATCCAGCCAGTGATGGGAGACTTTCGCCAATCACAGGGCTTTTCATCCAGGTCAGGTAAGAGAGCATAAAGAGATACAAAGTTCACGGTGGGTATAGGATGTGGCTTACTGCAGCTGTTATACGGATGTAATTTGAGGATTTGCAGAATTGTCCAATATTGACAGTCTTGTCTGGCAACAAAAAGTAAAGTCTCCTTCTTGTACTCCTTTGCAAAAGGGCCTGCAAAGTCAGCTCTCTGCTACTTGCAAGAGACTGTTTACAGTCAAACTTTGTAAAAAGTAGAGGACAGTTTATTAAATCAGAAAGTTTTTTTCTCTAGGGAACTTGACTACTTTGTCACATTCTTTGTCAAGGTGTTTGATTCTTCTAACAATCTCAGCAGGCACTGTGAGGTTAGACAGGTGTTTATTTGTGCGTGAGATATTTTGTGAACCTGTAGCTGCATGCTACCTTCATCTAGCAATGCACACTTGCACTGCATTTTCCCAAAGCTGCCATAGCCCCATATCATTGGATCCCACATTTACTCCTAATTTGAGCTCTCCGTAAATGAACTCGTGCTTTGTGCAGCATAAAGCTAAATGCTTCGCGTGTGAGTAAATGTACTGCTCGCTGTGTATCTCAGGTATTTGACCATTTGGCTGATCAGACGTCTTCATAGTGAGAGTTGGCAGAGGCACAAGTCAACAAAAGCGGATTGGTTCAGCACTGCCGTGCCTTCAGGGATGCCTGCACATAAATCTGTGTGTAGTAGAATGAAACTATGTGTGTGTGTGTGTGTGTGTGTGTGTGTGTGTGTGTGTGTGTGTGTGTGTGTGTGTGTGTGTGTGTGTGTGTGTGTGTGTGTGTGTGTGTGTGTGTGTGTGTTCACAAAACTAAATAGAGCTGTTTATGTGATTGCAGTGTGAGTAGGATGTGTGAATGTATACATACAGTATGTAGGTGTTTTTGGTGAGCACACATATTATTCAAACTACAAAGAGATATCTCTTCACCTTGGTCAACCTTTTCTAGAGTGACAGGGTCCTCCACAGTTTGAAGCAGCCCTGGGGAACAAAAGCAGTGACTGAATTGGTTTAAAAAGCATTATTCACAAACCTCTTGCAATGTGCAGAAGTCTCGCAAAGAAATAATAAGAAAAGGTTTGAAAATTAATATCATCATCATGAAAAAGTGACAAATTAGGTTAATAAAAAACATAGTATTCAAGTTACAGACAAGATATGTAAATGAGGACTCATGTTAGGAAGTTTGGTGAGTTTTGTTGGATATCCAAAAGATCAGGCATGGAAGAAATTATAACGATTAGATTGGCTGCATCTGTAAATACTATCCTACAAGCATGTAAAAAAAGCAGAGTGTCGTGGGAGAGGGAAGGCAAATTTTATATTGGATTATGTTTTCATTGGCACATTTCATGTAGCGCAGCTCAGCAGACCATCTCACAAACACTGTAATGGCTCTCTTCTAGTCATATTGGTCAGAGCTTTTACTGGCTTACAAATTTGCTACATATCCTCTTATTGCACTAATTAATTAGAGCTGAAATGGTTCAGGCCTGAGTCTTTATACTGTGATTACCAAATATTCAGAGGAGGAAAGAGGAGGAAGTATCAGCGATATCATCTGATGATGTGGTGATGAAACACACGAGGCTATAATATAGCAGTAAGAATTTGATAAACTCACCAGTGCAATCTACCCGCCAATCTCATAACATCTCCAATAGAAGACTAATAAAATAATAATAATATAATGCATTGGTTTTATATAGCGCTTTTATAGACACTCAAAGACACTTTACATTCATTCATTCACTCCATACACTATGGTGGTAAGCTACGTATGTAGCCACAGCTGCCCTGGGGTAGACTGACGGAAGCAAGGCTGCCATTCTGCACCATCGGCCCCTCCGACCACCACCAACCACTCACTCTCACACTGCATTCACCCAGGCTTCCTGGTGTTCCTTCACGGTCTCCCATCCAGGTACTGACCAGGCCCTACCTCGCTTAGCTTCCGAGATCTGATGGGATCAGGCATCAACAAGGTGGTATGGCCGTAACCTTGACTCCGTGTTGTTAAAAACTACAAATCAAGCCAGAAATCTTGGGGTATTCTATTTCAATGTAATTTCAATGTTCCTTTCTAAATGCATCTCTATGCCTTTGTAAAGCACCTTGAGCTGCTCTGTGTATGAATGGTGCTATACAAATAAACTTGCCTTGCCTTAAATCAAAACTTGGATTTTTTTATGGAGTTGCACCACTAAGTTAAATAATAAGACCTCTTTTTAAAAAAGTATTTTTTTCCAATTGAACTCTACAGTTTTGCACTTTAATGTGTAAACGTTTGTTAACATTTCATCAAAGTCAGAATCAGATTTATTAGCCATGTACAAGGAATTGAACTGTTTTTTTTTCTTCTTTGTTTCCACAGTACTTACACACACACAAAACATGCTTTTAAAGACGGTTAAAGAAAGAAAAATGAGTGCTTAACTACTTGGCACAGCTATGGATGTGTGTAAAATGAGCAGGTTTAAAAGTGACCCAAAGTTTAGTGCAAATTGTGCAGACTCCAATGGCAGGAATTAATAAAGTTATTAACAATAAATACAAGGTTGTTGACACTTTATATACACAAGACTTGTTGTTGTCACACTGCACATTTAATAGATTTCACACTGTATTCTACAATGACATAGAGTTTGTCAAAATAAGTTAAATGAAATGGTCATTTTTGCTTTTTTGAAGATAAATTAATTTAGATTACTCATTTAAAAAATAGTCTACATTCTACAAAAAGCTAAACAACCTAGTCCCAGTACTTAATTAAATTAATTGTTGCAAGATGAAAATTCTAATTAAATGATTTAGATAAGCCTTTCAAGTTGCAAACATTAGGTGGCAGGGTTAGTTTTATGTAATGATGTTGCATCAGCTCAATATTGTGTCTACTTTAAACTCAAATTTCTGCGTTAATTGAATTAAAACTTAATTCAAGTTGGGTTAACTTAATGAAATTGGCTTGATAACTTAATTTTTCCTTACGTCATTAGTGGCTGACGCAGTATTTATGGATCATTTTTACATTTATATTATTTTTATCCATTATTATTTTATTTTAAATGTTTGTTTTACTTATTTAGTCTTGTATTAATGTGTCATGTTCCTGGATTATTTCTCCTCTAAGTGTTGCATTCAGTGAGACAGCGCCGCCCTCTTGTGGCCGCAGGTGGAACTACACCCAATAAACTGTAACCCGGAAGTAAACCTCTCGTGTTTTTCTGCCTCACACGTGGGGAGTTACACTTACCAACATGGCTGCGTGCAGTGTGGAGCAGTTGTTGGCTAAAGCCGAGCAAGAAGAGGCAGAGAAGCTGAAAAGCATCTCCGTCCACAAAGAGCTGGACCTGGACTTTGACGTCGGGAACCTGCTCGCTTGTGACAAAAACCGCGTCGAGTCCAGAGACTTCAGGCAGCAGAAGAAGGAGGACTTTCTACGCTCGTTAGCTCGGGACAACACGCAGCTTCTCATCAACGAGTTATGGAAGCTACCCACGGAGAGAGTTGAGGAGGCGATCGTGGCCAAGCTGCCGGACCCGGCGACCCCTCTGCCCAGAGAGAAGCCGCCTCCGAAGCCCAAACCTCCGACTAAGTGGGAGCAGTTCGCCAAGCTGAAGGGGATCCAGAAGAAGAAGAAGACTAACCTGGTGTGGGACGAGAACGCGAAGGAGTGGAGGAGGCGATGGGGCTACAAGAGGGCCAAGGACGACACCAAAGAGTGGCTGATCGAGGTGCCGGAGACCGCAGACCCCAACGAGGACCAGTTTGCCAAACGCGTAAAAGCCAAGAAGGAGAGGGTGGCCAAGAACGAGCTCAACCGGCTGAGGAACATCGCCAGAGCGCAGAAAGTCAAAGTCCCCGGTGTGGGTCTGACCCCCAAAGCCCAGCAGTCCAAAGACGAGCTGTCCAGAGCGGTGAGTGTCGCCAAAACCTCCACAGCGTCCATGGGGAGGTTCCAGGACCGGCTGCCCAAAGAGAAGGCGCCCAAGAACTCAGGCAAGAAGAGGAAGTTCGACCCACTGATTGGAGACTTTTCCAGCGAGAAGCAGAGGCAGCTGGAGCTTCTGAAAGTCATGGACAGCAAGAAGCCCAAACTGGACATCACCAAGGCTGTGAACAAACAGATGAGGGAGGATGACAGAGAGGAGGCAGCAGCCAAATACAAGAAAGGAGCAGGAAAGAAGGGACGCAAGGGGAACATGCAGGGGAAGGGGAAGGGGGGGAAGGGAGGGAAGGGGAAAGGAGGAAAATTTGGAGGAGGAGGAGGGAAGAAGAAAGGCAGACCTGGGAAACACTGAGGACTCTGGTGAACTGTGTCCACCGACATGTGTTTGTGCCTTGTTGTCAAAGGGTTGGATGATGCTGATATGAACTGACCACCTGTTACTGACAGGTGTGATGCTGTGACGGTCCAGGACATCTGTGGCTTCTTCTGTGTGCAAATTAAATTGACTGTAAACTGGTTCCAGCATTCATTCATGGGAGCTGGTGAAAATGATAGAAATGTCTAATGTTCATGTTAATTGCTTTACAAATATACTTTAATTTCACAGTTGAAGTTGAGTGATTGTTTCTCCCTTTCTCTTTAATTGAATGCAGAGTTTGTAAAGGTGTTACAGATATGACAGATAATGCTACATATAGAGATTTTGTATTGTTATTCATCTGACAAGAACATGGCAAACAATCTCCACATTCAGCTTCTCAAATGTGATGCCATTTTCTGTCACTAGTTCTGCAATCAGTGATTATTTTTCATTGTTTTCAATTAATTAATAATGATTCTTAATTATTGAGGTACTTGTTTGGTCTATGAATCATCAGGTCAGTGTTTCCCAAAGTCCAAGACGACATCCTCAAATATCTTGTTTTGTCCACAACCCAAAGATAATCAGTTTACTGAAAAAGAAACCAGCAAACATTCACATTTAAGGAGCTTTTTCTCCCCTAAAAAATGCTCAAACTGGTTGGTTAATTATAAAAATATATGGTGATTAAAGTGATAAATGATCAGTTAATCATTGCAGCTCTATTTATCACTTGTCAGTTGATCATATTTGTTAGTTTTTTTTACTGGTAATTGTGCAAAATAAGCAATTTGTAGATGTCACCTTGGGCTCTAAGAAGCTAAAGAGCATTTATGAAGTACTGACCAGTTATAGATCAATCAGCAAATCTAATCTAATACCTTTAGCATCCTTTAAAGCAGTTAGAATACAAGTGATATTATACCTGCACCATCATACATAATTGAAACTAACTTAGCAAGAGGCTGATGGCATTTTTAAAAATGTATTTATTTTTCTTTGAAGCCTTTGCATTTATTTGTTTAACTATGGTTCATACACAAACAGTATATTACATAGTTAAACTAAAAATAGTTATCTACTGCAATTA
The DNA here is from genome assembly GCA_900302755.1 of Chromis chromis. Lineage (NCBI taxonomy): Eukaryota > Metazoa > Chordata > Actinopteri > Pomacentridae > Chromis > Chromis chromis. The sequence goes on along the minus strand of OMNN01082435.1, from coordinate 5,381 downwards.
TCATTTATTGCAAATGGTTAATCTGCAACATGCATATATTGTACTTTGGTAAAATAACATCACAACACACTCTAAAATTATTTTGTCACTCGTCCATTGACAATAATACTAAATAAAAACCTGCTTTACATTGAGTTTGTACTGTGGATTTTGTGGCCAGGCTAGAATGTTTAGTGGTTCAGACATAGCTTGATTTAAAATACGTAGAATGCAAATGAAAACTTAATCAAAAGTCTATTAAAACCACTACATTCTGTATGTTCATTACTATATTTAATCGTTATCAAAGGGTAAACAATGGTCATTTAAAAAATATACATAAAGAAGTGCTGGTAAAATGTGCTTTTCCTTGTCAAAGACCTATCTTAAGCGGAACCAGGCTGCTCAAGTAAAGCTAAAACCTCTCTGTAGGTCTGTGATATGAAAACAAAATCCTCTCTCATGGTATATGTGACTATTAGTTAATATGTCACCATACATTTTTATACAGTATATTTTATAAAAGATGTGTTTAAGACAGGGGTGCCCAATCCTGGTCCTCGAGGGCCCCTATCCTGCATGTTTTAGATGTTTCCCTCTTCCAACACACCTGATTTAAATGATCAGCTCATCATCAAGCCCTGTAGAAGCCCGATAACGATCCTGATCATTTGAATAATTAATAATAATAATAATTTATCCTTTATTAATCCCCTTGGGGAAATTCACTTTCCGCATTTTACCCATCCTACTATACATACTAGGAGCAGTGGGCTGCCGTTTTTTTTTTTACAGCAATCAGAAATCAGGTGTGTTGGAAGAGGGAAACATCTAAAACATGCAGGATAGAGGCCCTCGAGGACCAGGGTTGGGCACCCCTGGTTTAAGACAAGGAAGCAACATGGTCACTTTTTGTGGCTAATCTAAAATTACATTAAAAGCCTGAAAAATGTAGGGTTAAAAACAAATGAATTCTAAATTGTATATTAAAAAAAAGCACAAATAAAGCCATAAACAGACCCAATAATTGATTTGCAGCTTTCCTTACAATGGCCTAATTCACCCAGAGATATTTCGGGGACACATGCAGACATGCTTTCACACATATTCTGACATTTGACAAATTTATATTGTCTCATGTTATGTGGTTCCATGTTGCACAATCCTGTTACGAAATATTTTTATTTTTATTGAATCTGATTCTTTAAATGAAGCTGCAACAACAAGCTCTGAACACAATCTCAGGCATGTCAGCATCACATCATATTTATTATTAATGGAGCTGTGGTGGTTGATGCTTTGATGTATGACGTTTTTGTGTATTTCACATATTTTTCAATAACCTAATAATAATATCCCAGATTGTCTCAACAGATAAACGCTCTGAGCTGTTTTCCTCTTCCTAGAAGAAAGCATCACATCGCTTTTCTAAGCAGCTTAGCTGTGCTTTTTGGTTATGTAAAGGCTTTGCTTTGGCCTTGGAGTCTAGACTGGAGGCATCACACTGAATTAGGAGCAGCGAGGAGGGGAGCAAATAGCTCACAAAGCCAGATTTTGCACCTTCAGTATATTTGAACACAGCCTAAAGCCATAAAACGGACTTTGGGGGCGATTTTTCTATCATTCAAAGTGAGCGCTTTATGCATTAGTTGGTGATATTTTATCCTGCAGGTGTGTATTTTCATGTTGTGCCTGCTTTGAATGACGGTCGACTCAGAGCCAGAGGGGCTACAGGCCAGTCAGGCATTTTGCAGGACGACTGAGGCCACAGATAATGATCCTAATTAGATGTGTCATCCATTTACAGGTCTTTGCTCATTCAGATGGTAAACAAACACACTTCTCCTCGCTCAGGTCAACAAGCTAATCCAGGATCCAACCTTGTTTCCTGTTGACGTTGATTGTAACTAACAGAATGCACATATTTTCTATGTAGATTTGTTGCAAGAAACAAAGTTTTTTTTAAAGTCATTCTGCATGTATCATCACTTTGCATCAAAATCTGTTTATCATAATGGTTGCAGGCTGCTCAGATATGATTGTCCGGCTGACTGATCTCTCGTGATTATTGATGGATGCTTTTTAATCGCTGACACAAGCTCACAGCCAAGCTCCATCGCTCCGGAGCAGGAGAGGGGAGGCGGCGGGGTTTCAATCACCATCTGTTGAGCAGTCCGTCCCAAGCCCATTCATCTTTGTCCCTGCTCAGCCAGGCCACTGCAAAGTGGGACACAGTCAATAACTAAATCAATCAAGCACTCTTGATGAGGTAAAAATTATGTATTCCTGCATGTGACCAGATGGTTGAAGAACAATAGATGCTGGTATGAAGATGAGGTGGTCAAGCATGATCCATGGGAAAGACACTGCCTTTAATTCCAATGCTGAGCTGAAGATATTAAAATGAAATCTGCCAGGTCATATTTCATCCTCAAAATGAATAAAAACCTACATAGTAGTCTAATAATCACATAAGCTAAGATTTTAAGTGTCCCAAATCTTGCACTGTGCATGCTTGTGTGTGTTGCACTCCAGAGAGGATGTGTTGCTGCTTGTGTCCAGCTCCAGTCGGTGCTGCAGTGGATTAGTCAGCTGCATTTATTTTAAGGCTGTGCAGGCAGAACGCAGGAGTCTCGGACAGTTTGCAAGTGTCAGATCTTCAAGATGCAGCGAATCTACATGCACAGCAGTGAACACTTTGAAGTCTTCACCACCGTCCTTGCTCCTCAAGGTGAGTGGAATCATATCTGCAGTGAAGCGTGGCTTGGCATGACATTATTTACATGGTTAGTGATGGTATATCAGTGCCGGCTAATTAATAAGTGATGGCGTAGATCTTTATATTTTCTTTCCCTATGGACTGTTCATTTACTGAAGGATGCAGATGTAGAGATACTTATGTATAGATATTTATGTTAGGATATGTTAAGAAACTAACCTTTTTTGCTGATTCATTTACACTCTCCATGGTTAACAGGGAGGTATCGATACAGGGCAGAAGCTGAAAAGGCAAGTTCAGATTTTCTTCTTATTTTAAATATTCATCAATAAAAATCTAAGATGTTTACTTAGTCCCATGTAGGTTTCCAGCAAAAATATGAAATAGAGAACAAAATTCACAATTTCACATAAGTCTTACATACAGTGACGACTGATAAATATGAGTGTGACATTGAGGTTATATAAGGTCAGTCAATTTCTATTCAGTTTTAGTTTAGTTTATCTAATTCCTCAGACCAACAACAACCATATTTAGGTGGAACAGATAATGAAGAGTAGACCCAGATTTAGGGTTTCTATTTAACTACACAGCAGTTAATCTCTAAATCTTGACACATAATCCTCTCCATACACTGAACCTGACCTGTAGGCTGCAGAGAGAACTTGGACTCCTTTTATTATCACAACAAGAGGGCAATTTAACATCCCATATCTAATCTAAATTTAGAATTTGAAAGTGCATTGTGCAATTTGAACTAATCAAGTCAGAGTAAAAGTGACTGTAACTCTCCCTGTGTCCATTAGATGGTGGTGGTACACAGCTACAGGCCTCACTGGCCAGATGAGCTGGAGCTGTCTCCAGGTGACGTCATCCTGGTTCTGTCCAAACATGAGGAGAGGTGGTTTGGGCGGCTGCAGGACGGGCAGCAGGGCTACTTCCCCGCCTCATGCGTGATGGAGCTGGGCCAGGTTGGTTGGCTGGCTGCCTGAATGTGCTCAGTAATGCAGTATGACTGGACTGTGCTGTTGCTGCTGCTGCTGGTAACTGTGTGAGGGCAGATTAGACTTTCTATTCTGTTCTGTTCTATTCTTTCATAGCAGTGTAGGTTTTAAGTATGAACAAACTCTCAAACACCCTTATTACTATGAGTGACAGGGTCCTACATAGACAGATGTGTTTGCCTGTCTTTCAGTGGTAAACTCTAAATAGATGAGAATATTCCCCCCCCCAAATTGATCGCTCATTTCTGCATATTTAGTGAGGAATAATTAGAGATGCACTCCACCGATAGTACACACAAAGTTGAGTTTATTCTGGCTATGAACAGTTCTGGTGGGAGTTTTCAGAAGCTTGAAAATATAACCCTGATTGCATCATAGTTTTGCCATTAGGGCTATCTCAGAATAAGCATGAGACATAAGATCTATTTTACAAAATGTGTGCATTTTAGTACCAGGGAGAATCTAACCCACTTTGTTCCATCATAAGAAATGTTGTATGTGGGGTGTTTTCTTTGACCAATGGATCCTGAGGACTAAAAGTGACATTATCAACCTCTGTTACTTTGATTTTGACCATTCTTTTCTAAATGCCCCAACTTTATGGAAACCTATACTAAACTGCTGCAGTATTGCTTTAAAGTTATAAAGAAAAACTCACATATAGGGGAATAGACAGTTTAAATCAGTGCTTAAAACTGCACATCTGAAAATGACATGGGGGTGTAAAGTTAGATAGAAGTGACCTCTGTTGCCTGTCCCTCATCTCTGCTTGAGGCTCCATGCCAAAATTAGCTTCTACCACCAGAACACACCTACATTTTTGATGATACGTGCTGATTGCGATACATTTTGGGCAATTTTAGTAGCAGGATTTAACACAGGAGAAGAATACAGGGAATAAAACGCATTTTTTAGGTGTCCATCATGAGTATGACAACACTATAGGACTTGCAGTAGAGCTCTACAACTTATTCATGTTGATATTAAATGCTCTCTAGAAAGGTTTCGATCAAAAGTTTATTCTAATGTATATATTTACTTGATGTAATATATAGAGCCCATTTCTATTTGCAGAATTTGTTACAGCAAGAAGGCATGTTAAGATGGTTTAATTCTAGGTCTGAACAGCATGAATCCATTTCTGTCTTCTGATGTTTGAGGACAGAAATATATTCAAACTAAATAAAAGGTGTTTGAAGTGATTTCTGAGATCTAAGGTGGGAAAAATGGATAAACAGAGGATAGTGTCAGTGTTCAGGTTATTTCAGGACATCAGTGGGACATTTTTAACTTAGACTCAACATGTTTCCACTCTCAGGTAAATCTACCTCCCAAAGGCCTACGGAGGAGTGTATCTCTGAGGATCTCAGCCGGCGACACTGAACGCGTTAGATATGGAAAGTAAGTGTAAACACCAACAACAGGCCTGTCAACAACTACAAGCATCCTCCTCCTGAACAAGTGTATGCATTTACACATCGTGCACACGCGCTCAGCATCCGGCAGATGTTCCCCACATCCCCCATCTCCAAATCCCATCTCACCGCTCTCCGCCCAGCGCCCCTGAACAGGTGGCCCCTCTCGTCCTTCATTAGTTGACAAAGCACAATGATTACTAAGCCCCCTAAACACACACACACACACACACACACACTCACACACATGCACAACTCACACAT
>OMNN01082429.1:0-27499 GCA_900302755.1 Chromis chromis | reverse complement strand
AATACATAATAAATGTAGTTTTAAAAGTCAAAAGTCTTTTTCTTTCTTTCTTTCTTTCTTTCTTTCTTTCTTTCTTTCTTTCTTTCTTTCTTTCTTTCTTTCTTTCTTTCTTTCTTTCTTTCTTTCTTTCTTTCTTTCTTTCTTTCTTTCTTTCTTTCTGCAACTTCTGAGGAATTTGAGGTGAAATTAGTGGTTTTCAAAGAAAAAAAATCTTACCTGGTCTTCTTTTAATGACAGTCAGACTTTGGGTGTTGGTTACATTGTTTTTAGAGCTGAGTCTGTCAGAAGGTCTGTCATTGATGGGGGCCTGCTCCAGACTTGAACCTCTCTTGGCTGTTGTCCCACTGGGTAGCAGCAGGGCAGGAGATGACTCCCCACCTAAAGGACAAAGGGTAGAAGATTTGTCAGCATTTACAGCTAGACAATACATTGCAACACGAAAGGTCAAATTAGCAATTACACAGAGAGGAGGCACCCACAGTGAATCTGGTATCCAGGAGGCAGCAGGCGGATGTTTGGGAGAGAAATCTTCCCTCGATCTCCATCATCAAACTCTACCATCACTCCTCCCTGCTTCCCCTCATCAGATGAACCACCTGCAAGGTACACAAATGCACTTCCTCAGATGTGCTACAAAGTGACTGTGCATGCATACAGTTGAATAGAAAGTCGATGTCTCACCTCTCCGAACGTAGCCTGGATATAAGCAGCGTGAGCGTTCACTCCAGTAAGCACACACCCGTGTTCCTTCGCTAAGCATAGTCTCCGACTCTGGACGTATATCCAGGACCTGGAAGCCGGACCAAAACATAATCAAGATTCATTACAGGTTGCGCACAATACACACACAGACATGCATGCATACACACACTCTCACACACACACACACAAACAGTGTAACAGCAATGGAGCATTGTGCATGAGCAGCCACTGTGCCACGTTTCCAAGCGGCACTTATCTCATGCCAATGTGCCAGTCAGGGCTGAAAAGAACGGAAGCCATGATGCAGTAAATCCTGACTTGCTGAGTAATACTAAAGAGGGCCTGAATAGAGGGCTTGTGATTGCAGGTTGCCAGATCCTCCCTCCAACAATGCAGGCAGCCCCAGCATCCGCCACTCACTGGGGGCTCTTTCAGGTTGCTTTCATTTACTGTTGCCATGGCGAGGGACCCTTTGACTGATGAGGTGTGGTTGTGAGTGTGTGCGCGCACGTTGGGTGGGAGGGGGGAGCGAGGTCGGTGAAAATCGGGGGTATTGGTGTCAGAGTCAACTAAATGGCTTTTGGACTAATTTAAAGACATGAAAGTGGAAGTATGGCGTAATTAGATCCAGCTGCTGTGTGATGACTGTTTGGATAAGAGCAACGTTGCCAGAAGTGCTTGGTGTGGAGAGTTAGGACACGGCACTGTGAGAAGAATTGGTGGAAAAACTACATTGAACATATGGGCAAGCTTACATTGGATAAGAGGAGAATGAGAGTGGTGAGATAGAAAGTGAACAAATGTACATGTGGAGGAGGAGGGGGGGCAGGATCTTCTGCAGTTTAACAACAGGAACTTGAACACAAATCTTTTGGACAGTTGAATGCTGTGATAACAATAGGGAGTTGTAAACAATAATGACACGAGTGAGTTCTTGTGTGAGTGTTTTTTTTGCATTTAAACAAGCAAAAGCCCATCACTAAACAAACATATCTGAAAAGTAAGTTCATTTTAAGAAGGGTAGTTTGAATCTATATGAGCCTATGAGTTACCTTCCCATGCGTTTCCACAGAGGTGAACACAACAAATGGTTTCTGAGCCTGAAAACTCGAAGGTTATGGCGAGGAATTCAGCTGTGATCATTTCCACAATACAGAAACAGTTATCCATAACAACTCCAGGTTAAATATATGCACGAAACCTTTAAAGATGAGGTGCCTGTGCAGGAACCGTGCCCTCTTGGCAGCTTCTACTCTCTAAAGCGCAATCATACCAGTTAACCTCTGCTCTACTCTTCTAGGCCTCCTTATCTTTGGAAACTCCATTGTGTGCAAACACAACGTCCTCTGCCCTGTTTGGCAATAATGAAAACTTATTTCCACAGTTGGAGAAGATGTGGGTATGACGGCTTTGCCTTGGTGACCCAGTTGTTATTAGTGCATAGAGACCAGCATCCTCTCAACTCAACAAAAGTCTCCTGGCGGTAAACACTGACTTTATTTAGAATGCAAAATAGGTAAAACGGCTAAATGGAGGGCCACAATGCGATTATGAAGTAGATGTGTATTATAATAGCTTGATAGCTCGCCACTTTTGCATTACTCCAGCTCTTCATGCACTGTTTATACTGTGTCTTTGTCAACCTGAGCCCTTAAATAACTCTGCTATGTTGGTAGCAAAGCAGATGTAAAGTTCATATCATTTTCCATTTAAACTCCACAACATGAATGGATCCAGGTGTTGGTGGGATTATCCCACCCACACACAGAGCTTGGTTTAACAGACATGCACAGATACTGATATGCATGAACCTACAGATCCTGCCCATCTGTTCATATTCATTTAAGAGTTTATATGGCCTCAATGACCCTGAAAGACAACAGGGGAGGTTGAAAGAAAAGCAAGCAAAGGGACTAGTCGAGCTGCAGAAAAGCCTCGAAGAAAAACGCAACGAGGGTGCGAAGAATATTAAAGAGAAATAGAAGCGCAGAGTGACCAAACAAGAGATGGCTTTTCTTGCAACAAAGAGCGTTTTAGTGCAGTGGGGTGAACTTACAGCTTCCTGTAGCAGTTGCTCCAATGAATAGATTCTTGGGCGGTTTCCTCTTTCACCGCCAATAACAATGCTGAAGCTAGAGAAAAAGCACAGCAGAGAGAAAAAGATGAGGCTATTTTCAGATGCTTGTATTATGCTTGCCTGGCTCCCATGTCATATGTTACTCCCACTCTGCTGTTGTTATAGCATCTCTTTGCTGCATGAGCCAGAGGAGCAGTATTGATACTCTGAGCTTGGTATGGGATAATGTGGGGTTTGTTATGTAAGGAAGAAAAGGCATGAAGAGAGATGAAAAAAAAATCATACTGGTGAAAACTACTCGTGCAAAATTCCTCTCTTTTTGTGATCATCAAGATGCAGACCTCAATAAACCATGTTGTGTGATTGATATTTGAAAGGAAGTATTAGCTTCTAGGATAATTCATCAATTGGATGTTCCACCACTTTTAGCCATGCTTCAGCTTCTACATAGAAATGCCACTTTGCACAAGGTTTACTTCATTTTGGCACATTTGAACACAGACAAAATAAATAAATCATACAGAGGCGTAAATATGTCACTGTGATTTGAAAGGCTGAAGTAATCAATCCATAATTCTCTGATAGGTAATGTCATTTTTCTTGTAAAGGAAAACACTTCAACAAACCGGCCGGTTTTGGGGTTCATAGGTTAAATAAATAAAATTCAGATTAAAGTATTTGAAAATAAATGATTTGAAATAAGCAACACCATGACTGTTCACTTACATGTCTGGAAGCTCCAGAGTGTGGACCCTGGCAGCATATAGAAGCTCATCCTCCTTGGAGATCAGCACCTTCAGTCCATCAGTTAACAGTTCTTTGGTCAGGACACAGTTAGGAGCTGCATAAAGAAAAAGAAAAAACAGTGAACATCAAAATTAACATTCAGCATCACTAAAACTAACATCACTAAAACAACCTGATATCCATTTGTATGTCTAACCTTCAGGGCTTTTGCTGTTGTATGCATGCCTGCCGTCCTCCTCTTCTTCTGAGAAGCTGCTGCCGTCCATCTGAAAGCCCTCGTCAGCCGCAAAGCTCTCCAGCAGACGACTCACTGCTCGTCCCTTTGGCTGTACAATATAACAGGAGGAACAGATATAAGAATAAACTGATACAAGGATAGATTTAAAAATAAATATGGAGATAGAAATTTGATAGAAGAAGCAAGACATTGTTTAATATCCTACTTAGACAAGGAATTAGCCACAAGGGGACTTGCCAGTGCCTGTATCATCACCTTTCTGCAGCCATTTTATTTGACATTTTTTTCACTGTCACAGCAGAAGAAGTGTGAGCCACCCCCCTTCCCACTTTTTCTCTCTCATCCTCTTCTCCCCTAAGATTACTCAGCAGGAGGTCAGGCTATGTGCAATGTGCTAAGTACTTTTAATAGTTCTACAGTATCAGTTCTCATGGTGAGAAATCTAGGACAGTAGATCTAAACAGAATTTTTAACACACTGCATGAAAGTTAGCGTTTGGATTTGGTTTCGTGGTTTGTATGTAGCAAAGATTCTGAATTCACCGATACCTGTTGGCCCTTGCTCCTTCGTCCCCTTCCTCCCTCCTCACACTGCAAAGACTGAGCCCCGACCGACCAGCAACTTCTCCTCTGTTAAAGTCGACATGGGAAAGGACGAGATGAGTGGTGCTATCCCCATAAGCACTCTGGTTATGGTGCAGGGGAAGCAGAAATGGGTGCAAAGTCTGTGCACATAAATTATCAGAAAATGATAATTTGGGAATATGAATTATAAATTTGAGGGAACTTGTTCCTAGTGTTGTGAGTTTATAATTCACAGGCGCTAATTAAACTGTGGGTATAAATTAAAAATCTTACATACTAATTCATAAAATGTGATCGCTGTTATCTGCCAGGTTCTGCTAGAAATAAAGACTCTTCATACTTCTCACCATCTTTTCACTACTATGTGCATTTCTGTAATGACAAATTAATGAGCCTACCTAAACTCTTAAGTGGTAAGTTACTTAAAGAGTACCTAATATGTGCTGCTGCTTTTACTCTTCCATCTCTTAAAAGGCTTTGAAGACTCCAAACCACTTAGAATATATATATTTTTGACATCACATGCCAGAAAATATATTTTTATTCCTTTTTTTTTATTGCTGTTTGTATTATAAGTTTGTCACCCTAGAAAATATAAGCAGTATTTGTGTATTCAGTTCTACTAATCCAGTATATCAAAATGCTATAAAATGCTTGAAATGCTTACTTTACTGATTGCTCCTCTCAGGATGGTGCTCTTACGTGTTGCCCTCTTCAGCCTCTCGTTGGTGGTTGGGAAGGTGGCTAGTCCCATGCTCCTCCGGTAGCGGCTGCCCCTGGTTCCAAGGCTGCCCCACCGAGGCTCCTTAGACCTGGGGCCGCATGTCCTCCTAATGCCTTCGGGCCGTTGGTCTTGGTGGTCTTGGTGGTGTTGGACTGCAGTAGCCATGCCCAGCCTACAGGTGGGCTTCTTCCTCACTTTGACTTCCCCCTCTGCTCCAGACAGACTGTGGGAGCCTGTACGGTTCAATTACAGAAACAGATTTAGACCGAGCTAACAAGGAAGGGGGAGAAACACAAAACAGATGCTTCCCGTGAAGACTCGGGGCAGCTTTGTTGACTTATAAATCATTTTCAAAGGACAGCCTTACCATAAAGCTCCTGTCTCTGTTTTTTGTTCCTGGCTTTCTGATTGGCCTCCAGTTTTACGATAGACGAGGGACTCGGACCTGCCACGGAGGAGCTACAAGTGACGTCTCTGGGGGGTTGGGCTCTGTAATCTTGACCTTCATCAGTATCATAACTGCCTTCCTCTTCTTCATCTTCTAATAGTGATAGCAAGCAACACAGCACAGATTTAGTAGGCTTTTCTGAACCCACATGGCTTATCAAATCCATCTCTTAAATCATTACCAACCAGTAAAGTTCTTTAACCTGCTCTCAATCATTTCACAGGCACTTCATTAGCATTTAAGTAAATAGCTTTAACGGTTCATAGAAATGATGTATGAAGTGCTTTGCCTCAGTGGTATTTCCTGGTGTGAACCCATATGTTATTGTGAGCTAGTGTTCTAGAGAGAGTAGGAGTGAGTTTTTGTGTTTGTCACTGCACTTTCTCAAGCAGCTCCTTGACCCAGTCTGCTAGTCTCCAGGGCTGTCAGAGCCTTTCACAGCCAAGTGTCCACAGCTGTGGCTGCACATCTAGCCCAGACCAGCCAACAAGGCCAATCACTGAGGTGTTGAATGTCCATACACACCCCGGTCTGTTACAAGACTCTCATCAACACCTTTTCACTCACCTCAGATTCGTTTTCAAGTGATTTACAAATTATCAAAAGGCACACTGGATATGAAGGGCTGTTCTTGAAGAGGATACCCGATTTAGTGTGTTAGGAATCCTCTGGTCAGATATGTACGTCAGGCTTTGTTTCTTTATTTATGTTTTTAGCTTTTTTTAAATACACTATAGCAGATTTGTTTTCTGTAGCAGTAGATCTGTGTAGATTCAAGAATCTACTTGATGGATGGGGTAACAATCTCATAGCTGGACAATTAGATATCTTTGGTTCTTTGGCTAGTTCCATTACCTAACACTGTGCATGTCTACTAAAGTCTCAGTATTCACTTCTATACCTTGATCAGAGGAGTCACTCTCTGCCGGCGAGCTGTCTTCCTCCTCCACTGCTCCTTGCCTCTGCCTGCGGAGAACCTTAGCCCTCGGCTGGCTCAGATGGGAAGAACCCTGTGTCAAGGCAGTTGATCCCTTTTTACGTCCACGGCGGACCAGTCCAATCCAGCTCTCTTGAGGGACACTGTCCACACTGGCTGCTGAGAAAGTTTGCAAAACCAATCACCGTTTAAATCTAGGCTAATTGCTGGCGGAACTTTCATCAGTGTGAAACTGCTTATCTAAACCAGACAGCACGAGTGATTGCCAGGATCTACCTGTGTCGCTTTGTCCTCCAGACTCCTGCCTGGACTCAGCTTTGCTTGCGCCCTGGCTTCTGTGTCCGTGCCTGGTGTTGGAGTTGCAGGGCGAAACTTCCTTGTCCCTGGAGCCTGTCCCTGAGAGATTCTTTTTAACCTGGCCCTTCTGTTTGAGCTGAGCCACATCAGCAGCCAACTTGGAGCTGAGCACGCTGTGAAGACTACTCTTTCTACAGCCCTGTGCTTTTATCTGCTGCAACAGAGAGAGATGAGAGAGCCAGAGAAAGCCAGTTACACTCCCGGTTGCAGCAGCCGCAATAGCATCAGAATGTCAGAGCAAGAGGGCCCTCATTTGCTCACACACAGAGAAGAAAAAGGAGTCGTGGAAGCCCCACTGAAAAAAGATATTAATATGGAGAGCAGAGGATTTGACTCCTGAGGGTAGCACCTAATTAGAAATAGTGTGCAACAAAGGAATATATCAAATGCAAAGAAACAAAGAGCGGCCTCTTTCATTTCTAGTTGCATAGAGGGACAAAAGGGAGCAGGACAAGGGGACCCTGACCTGTGTGCTGCTGAGTCGCTCAAAGCCTCGACTGGACAGCCTCTTCTTCCTTCTGTGACTGTCTCCGCCCCCTCCTAGGTCCTCAGGCGACAAGCCAAGCCCCGCCCCAATCGACCTGCCAGTCAAAACAAGGGAGAAGCATTCATTAGGGAAGAATGGCGGTGGTTTGAAAGCAAGAGAGGGGGTAGGACATCACAGGGGAAAAACAGAGTTGAGTCACCTCTCTGTGGGATCTAATAACTTTCCTTTCTCTGTCTGATGAACAGAATGACAAAAAAGGACAAGCAGAGCCCAGTGTCTGAGACACACACTTGAAAAAGTGGAATCTAACAAGGAACCTGGGATTGTTTGAGGGCAGTGTGGTATAAGAAGCATTAATGCTTTATCTTGGGAGGGTGTTTGCGGTCTGTGAAGCACTGCACAGCTTTGAAGGATACAGTGGATGGTTGGAAGGCACTGCATTTGTATGCAGCTGTATTGTTTTCAGAGAATATCATAGCTCTCCAGTTGGATTTTCATATCACTGTGGCGCACTCTTTCCCCTACACTGAGCAGCATCACAGGCCAACCACTCCAAATGCCCTTGAATTTCCCTCTGGAAGCCTGCCCATGGACCACACCGACGTGAGCCAGGCCATGCTCAAACAAAAGATTAACTTCCCCTCTCCTAGGAAGCGTGCAGCCTTGGAAATCAGTCACATTTACAGGGCAAGCAGAGTTTAACTGTGAAGCAGATAAATAAAGTCGTGTATATTCAGATTTCAAATGTTTATGTTATATAGTTTGATACACCATTCTGTAACCACACATTGTTTGGAATCAAATGCATGTTTATGTGTCATTTATCAACGTAGGAACATGTGAACAGGGAGGATGGATGTAGCCTTGATTGTGTGTAAATCTCATAATTGCTTGCTCATGGGGGAATTGTTGCTCTCTGCATTATTATAAGGTCTTGTTGTTACTACTGCTGAGATGACTTATGATTTGGCACTATATGAATAAAACTGAATTACTTTAAATAATCAGGGTGTCAACGTGCACCTGTAACACATACAAAGACTGAAGCCAATTGTCAGGCAGCGCGACCGTCTGCCCACTGACTGACTGTAGAGTGACAGAGGTGCCAGGGAAGTGTGAGTTGTCCCTGTGAGGCGGATCCTGCCACGGCGAGCATTCCGCTGCTGACAAACACAATGTGACAGAGTCCCTCCCCTCTGTAGGAGGGGGGGCTGGTGGGGCTGAGCGTACAGTGACTAATTAAACAGAATTGATTAGTAGGGTATGCTGGCAAGCAGTACTTCTCTCCAGCTCTCCTCCAATCCAAGCGACACCACAAAGGACCCCAATGCTGTACCCACAGGAATAACAGAGGCGTGCACGAAAACAAACAATGCCTGCGTAAATGCTCATAAGCACACATTTGCATCCATACCTAATTGCGCAGATGCATAGACTGCACAAGCGAGGAGGCTGGAATGCATCAAATGCTGCCACACACAGTCCCAGTAGTTGAAGCAAAATGAGGTAAGAAAAGATATTCTACAAGGATAGGCTGTTACCCACTGACCCACTGACCTCCATCAGCACAGAAGTGTTGTGGCGTGAGTGGCAGGTGCAGTACATGCGTTTATAGAACCCTGACATGTAACGCACCATGGGGCTAATCAGTCCCCATTCCACTGGCCTGTTCTTCACACATCATTCTCTTCTGAATTGTACAGATCAGAAACAAAAGGGAGTGCACCCTGGCTCCCTGGAAGAAAAGCAAATGCACCTGAACTGTGGCTCAACTATGAACACAACAGAGAGACAGAGTGCGATTTACTGCACTGTGTTCTGTACAACACCCTGCCAACCCCCATGTTGTCCCCCACCTTCTCTCCACTGCACTTCACCGCAGGGCCCTGGCCCTGCTACCCTTTCATTTGGGTGTCATTGTCACCCAGCATCAGCGTCCCCACTCCGATCAGTGCTGGCCTGGTGAGGGGGCAGGGGCACATGGGTGGAAGAAGAGTGGAGGTGACATCGCAGAGGGGCAGCTGGGAACACTGTGGACTGTTGCCCAGAAACCACAAAGAAAGGGAGAAGAGGAGATGGAGAGAGAGGGGGAATGCTGCGATGTGACATTTTGTGCCCTAAGTCTATCCAAACCCTGATGACAAGGCTAATTGAAGTCTGAAAGCAAACCTTTATCCCCTAGAACCTTTTGGTTTATCATCACTATTCTCAAACACCAATGGTATCCCTGTTTAAAGCTGACACTGACACAATTTTTAAAATGCCATCAACATATTTGAAGAAAAAAATAGGGTCATTGTTTCCTGAGCAACATCCAGTTCCTGCCCCCTTCTTCTGCACTAATTGTTTTTCTTTTTCATGAAACACAAACACAGACATCGCATGAAAGCTCCAAATGTCAGATTAACTTTGATTGCCGGGACTGTCTGACCCTCATGTTATCCACTGGACCCTTGGTGACCCCGTATGGCTGTAATGGCAGTGGTGTGTCACATTCCTGCTGCTGGGACAGATTACAGGAGAATTCACAGTACTCTAATTACATCCTCTGCCTGTCACCAGCCCCCAGTTAACTCTGAACACAGCCCAGTAAAGCTCGAAATGCACTACAGTAATGCAAGCAAGGTTTTTAGCCAAGTTGCAAAAGTATTGAGTACATATATCAAGCTTAAATAAATGTTATGTGCTGTTATACTATTAACACCGGTGTTGATTTGATTAAAGAGGGTTCAAGTAGACTTCCTAGAATGCTTCAGCTGTTCTCTGATTTCCTGTTTATGCCAATGAGAGGTAGTCCCTGTGCGCCAGTGATACAGAGGGGTTTATCATGCAAGGCTGGACTACAGCCAGCCAGCAGAGATGGGCTGACTGATACTCACTTGACTTTTCTCTGGCCTTCAGTTGAGGACACTGGGCCTGTGGTGAGGGTGGGTTTCCGCTTCCTCGGCCGCCCCGGCCCTCGCCGCGCTGGGCTGCGAGGTGTTTCCTCCTTCCTGCTTGCAAACGCAGATGTAAACAAGCAGACAGAAGAACTGCATCATGCTAATCTTAAAAGACTGTAGAAGTAAAAATAGGTTTACATTTTTGATTGCAAATTGGGGAAAAAGAGGATAAGGTCACACTCACTGATGGTCATGCTTCCTCTGGAGTTTGGCCAGCTCCTTTTGCTTCTCTTTGTAGCGACGCTGGATGTCAGCCAACTTCACACGCATTGCAAGCTCAGGTCCATCCATTGTTTCCATGCTAACTTTGGCCGGGCATACCTGAGGCACACAAAATGAGTGGTTATTTTTAACATTAAGAGCATACATTTAAAGCAAAATGTATCTGCACTAGGTAATCTATTTACTTATTTGAATGGAAAGTCAATAAAACCCTAAAGGCTCTTGAAGTATCAAGATAGGTACAAGCTGTCTTCTTACTGGTTCATTTCGAGGTGTCCAGCTGCATTTCCTCCGTAAATTGAGGATCCTGCGGGCTGGGAAGTGTCGCCCTGAACCCATACTGGTGCCTTCCTGGGAGCCCAACTCCAGTGCGCGGGCTGTGGCCAAGGTAGCAAGACTTTGGAGGTCAAACATGAGCAACTCCTCATCTATGAAGCGGAACAAAAGGAAAAAAAGTGCAGATTTGGTTCACTTTGTGTCCATACATTCTTGATTTTGAGACACTAGCAAGGGAAGATGTGGGGGATTTGCGCATAATGAGCACTATGTGTCAGCAGTCAGCCTCAAAACTTGCACATGTGGCCTTATCATTTCAGCAGTAATCTTATAATATAGTGAATAAATGGCATTGAAGAAAGGAATCGGGGGGGAATTGGGCACATTAAGCCGGTATGAGGTGGCGGTGGCAAATCTTTTCAGAGGTCATAGCAATATGGACTCACCAGATGCTGAGATGTCAGTGGCCATCTGGGCCAAGCTCTTCCTATGCAGCCTATCTGCCTATGACACTGACTGGACTATCTGCCTTTACTGGACCGAGCTACCGGCTGAATAGCAGAGATAACTGTTCAGTCCCAGAGAGAAAAATGGAATTTTGTTTACAAAGTAACAGTGTCTTACATGTTAACATGAAAAAATAATAAATACTCATACTCCTCACTTGTTTTAGTGCTTGTTTTAGTAAAGCCTATTGTTGTGACTCAGAACCGACATGTGCCACTTCCCCGAGCTGTCAACAGTATCGCATCACGAAGACAACATCACTGACTCTGGAATCAGATGATACCCTTTTTATAGAACCCTCTTGTGGGAGCAGTTAAATGCATTAGGATGCTGTGGTAAACACAAAACATCCTTTTGCATGAATAAAAAAAAACAAAAAAACACATGGTGCTTTGAAAAACAAGGAAGCTTTTAAAGGCACTTTAAAACAATGGGGTCTAATTAGCCAGGCAATGCTCCAGGGTGCTGAAAACATCGACTGCTTTTGTGATTACACACTAACTTTCAGTAACGTGTTGTGTTTGGGAGAACGGAAACCAATTGGTGTGTCTCCTTTTTGTTTAAGTGTGTGTATTTGTGTTTGGGTGTGTGCACATTTGTGCACATGTGAGGATCAAACAGCTGCAGGATGGAAAGACAGAGAGACGCTTCCCGAAGGAAAGCTGGACGAGCGAGGGAGTGAGAAAGGAAGGTGTACACCCTTCACTAGGAGTTCAGCCCAGTCCTCCTGCTTCTCCTCCCTCTCCTGAGGTCTCTGCATCGTTAAAACCGCCTTTTAGGAAATAAAAGTGCCTTTAACACGCCGAAGAAGAGCAACGGCAAGCAGGCGTGCAGACAGCCTCTCTGGGGACGTGTTAGAATCCACCAGAGGCTCTTGAGACCAGCAGGAAGAGAGGAGTATCTGGGAAGAAGCACAGAGCGACGGAGGCTAGGCCTGAGGGGGGAGTGGGAGTTTGTCTCAGTGGACACACAGGAAAAGGAGGGTAAACTATGAGAGAGAAGTGCATTCGGCTGATATGAGTGTGTTGCTGTGTGCATGTCAATATGGCGTGACTCATGAAAGGGCCACCGTCCCTCACCCTGGCTTTTCCCACAGGTGCGCTTCTGCTGTTGCAGCTCCAGATCGGCCAGCTCACTCAGAAGCTCCATGCCCTGGTGGGGGCTGTACTGTGATGGGGCCACTGATGGGGCGCTAAAAGGGAACAAGGGAAATGGGGGTACGTCTGTGCAGAAGGCAGCAGCAATCAGCAGCTCCAGACTCCAGTAGCAGGGCACAAGAGGTTTGTGGGGCGCAGCAACAGTTGGCTCACTGGGGCTCGGGGCAGAAGCTGAAGCAGGGGAAAGACACACAAAATCCGCTGAGATGTCGTCAGGAGCCATCTTGTTCTCGTGCTGCAGCTCGCTGTCCTTTGCTACCTCGGGGGATACGGACTGCGACTCGGGGGCTGCAGGGGAAGCAGGGTCAAGCTCGATGATGGCAGGCAGCTCTGGCTCCTGCTCTCCAGGCAAGCTGACCTTTTGAGAATTCTCCACCTGACTCTCCTCACCCATTGCCTCCTCTTCCTCCTCCAAGGTAATAACAGCTTCTGGCCTGTCAGGCTCCTCTGTTGAAAGGGGGACTGGACAGGAAGCAGCCTCGCAAACCGGGCTCTCAGCAGGGGGGCAAACCAGCACCTCTTCCTCAGCTGGCCCCTGCTCCTCGGCCTCCTCCTCTCCAGGCACATAGTTGGCTGCTGTCACCGCCGCTACCTCCACCTCCTCCCTCTGTTCCAGGACTCTCTCCACCACGCTCTTCTCCTCTTCTTGCTCCTTGAGTGGGAGTGGCTCAGGAAGGGGTCTGACCACCACTTGGCAGTCTAACTCCTCCCCTAGGCTGGCGAGAGGCTGGGGAGCATGCTCAGCAGGCTCCACTTGGACCGCTTCCAGGTCGGCTGGCTCTGCCAGTCGAACATCCTGAGGGGAGGGTCCGCTCCTGTAGCCCATGGTAATAGCAGGGTAGGTGTATCCAGGAGGCAGGTCTATAGATGGAAAGAAATACAGATAGTGTCAATATTGGCCCACAAAAATATTGCATAATATTTTTTTTTGGCTGAAACACAATAGAAAGCAGCCTTTTCTTGATGAGACTCTTACATTTAAAGGTGTTATGCAAGCTTAAAATCCTTAACATCATGCCCACACTAAACTGAACTCCATAGGTCGCAAGGGGTGATAAAAAAGGAATGTAAATTAAGTAGTGTGCTGCTTCGATCTCCTAGCAGACGGCAGGTAGAAGACCACAAGTAACCGTGTGTGTATTATTCAAAGTGGGCCAGACCTTTGGTTTATCAGTGAGCCTGACACAATTCCTCTGGCGTGCGAGAGCCGTTAGCCAGACATTAATAATGATGAAGAGAGTGTGAGGCCTGTGGAGGTGGAGGAGAGGTGAGGGCCGCTACTGAGGTGTTTCTCAATCATTACCAAGGTAACGGTACTGGAAAGCCCCAGCACAGCCGGCAGCCATTTTCTTGAGCTTTGAGCTGTTTACTAAATCAGGGGCTTGCCAAGAGAGCCACCCACACATATTACCAGAACACCAGCAGAAAAAAGGGACCATACAACAGTGGCAGTTCCAATTACCAATCAGTATAATGTGCAAGGTGCTGCTCTATTCAAGTGGTCTTATTTTGTTACTGTGTCAGACTTATTTTAGTTCAAATCTGAAACAAGCCCTTTACCATCAGATATCAATATCGCTCATACTATCAGGTGAAAAACCTTGAGGCATATTTCTATATTTTTGCTTGGATGTAGACACCTTTGCTTATGCTTACCAGGCTCTAGAGACTCTGGGTAATCCTGTGGGGGTTGTCCCTCTCCTCTCTTGTCCTGGGATTCAGCCCCCTTGAGCATTTGAGGTGGGGCAGGGCTGATGGCAGGTGAGTGAGGGGCTGCTGCCACGGGGCTGGGAGCAGGGCAGGGTGTTGACGGAGTGCTTTTGGCATGTTGTCGCAGTGAGGGGGACTGGCAACAAGGAGACAAGTGAGCGGCACAAGCACCCGGGGGTGATGTGTTCCTCTGTGGGGGGTTGTAAGAGTAGGCCTTGGCAGGTTTAGATGTTCTGGGTTCTGAAATGAGTTCTTCCAGTTCCACTGAGGGCTCATCTGGTCTCTTTTGCATCTGTGGAATTAATATGAAAATTATTATCATATCTACATTTAGTGAACTAATCTTGAGTTTGTATAGTAGTTACATGATAATCAATTTATTTCAGTCCAGTTATTGATACCAAAAGCTCTGCAGCCTACATTGAGCAAACCACTCCATCCCTGTGAGAAAATCAGCACATCCCAGAATAATATTAGGTGAGTTTAAAATAGACTAAAATGTCATGTGAGATATTAAGCTGACTCATGCCTAAGTTACTCTTCTTGAATCCTGTGTGAGTAGCTAGAGCTATGGATGATCTGAATTCTTAATGTGCCTTGCATATTTTGACTTTCTAGTCACCTGTGCGTTGTGAGCTGCTTGGTGTTGCATGTTCATGCCGTGTGCAGCTCGGTGCTGCTGCTGCTGCTGAGGTTGAGATTGTAGTTGTGGCTGCTGCGACTGGTGACTCTGGTGCTGATGCTGAAGCTGTTGATGCTGCTGGAGAGCGTACAGCTCCTGTTGCCGTAGAAACTGAGATCGGGAGTACACAGCAGGATGTTGCATGTGGGAGGGTGGGCCCCGGGCACCATACACAGGGGGCCACAGCCCTGGCTGCTCCATCACATCTAATGAGAAAAAGGAGGAGGAATGTGATGGAGGGGGGTACCTTAGAACAATAACATGCATCCACATACACACATTCAGCATCACTTTTCTTTGGATTCATACACAACAACACTACGCGCAACACACTAGAATACATTAGTGAACCTAGAACAATTGTGTTCTCCATATCAATCGTTATGTACCTCCCACACAACTATTTCAAAACAGTGAAACCATTATGGATCATTTAAAAATCATTGTATTCACATTTTATAGCAACAGCATCTATCCTTTCAAAAAACGATTTCTGACTTCACAGAACAACATCTCCCCAGGCAGCAGCAATCCCACACTCTCCCCCGCTCAGAACTGAAAGCTGTCTCTTAAGAACTGCTTTGAGAATTTTGGAATGCTGGAAAAAAAGTTATGACAGTGATGAAATGGGAACAGATGATAATGGCTGTAGGTTGATTAGAGGTCAAAATACTGGGCTGGAAATACATGTTTTTCTCATTGGAGCGTTCGCTGTGGCCGTAATGCTTAAAAGTCCCACCTGCCCAGCCAAACCACAACAGGGGGTCTGCAAAAAGGCTCAGCAGCAGGCCTGACTCCCAGGTCTGTGGGTATCTCATTATGTGGCTTTAAGAACAAGTAATTCTTGATGTGGGTGATGTGCTATGACAGACTTCCCACTTGGAAAATATATAGAAAACTACATTTTTCTGCACTCTGATTAATAGTGCATTATAGTTACACTTCTCATGAACAATCTCATCCAAATTAACTTGACCTTTAACCCCCTTTTTGCAAGACACACCAAGAATTTAGGCACATAAAGTTGGATATGCAAATGTTTCCTGTGGGAAAGTTTCTGTGGATGCACTTCCCTTTCCCAGCCGAGACTCCTGCGGAGCCCAGAAAGGAAATGTACCGTCAAAGATTGTGAGCTAATTAAATTTCACAGCCTGTTCACTGACTATGTGTCTACAATGACTTTTAAGAAGCGATCTTTCCCTCACTATAACGCTTCCTCTTCCTCTGCTGTGGCAGTCTAGGGTGGTGCACATATAGCTTGTATGTGCATTCTGACCCACTGAGAGCACTGCGGCTGCTGAGCCACGCAGTTGGTGCGCAGGAAATCTCTGAACTATGAACAAACCCATGAAAGGGAAATTTGTCAGCAGTCTTCAGTGAATCAATGTGATTACCAGCAGTTTTTATTTTTATGTTAGCCCAATGCTACGTGAAATAATAACAATGTTCTTGGGTACATAGGCTATATTTAGTGAATTTCTAATTTATGTGGATTTGGTTGTCTGAGGCTCATGTTTGTATGTGCTTGACAGACCAATTTGTTTAATGCGCTTAAAAATACACTTGGCTTTACAGAGGAGAAAGCAAGGTTATGGCATACCCAGGTGATGGGTTGCAGGATGGGTGGGCGGCTCGGAGGGAAGGACCACGAGCTGAGCGGAGGGGTCCTGAGGCAGAGGCAGGACTGGCTGCAGAGGGCCTGGCATGGCAGCAGAGAAACCCGGGGGCAGATTCTGGTGTAGAGTTGTATGACCTATACCTGCTATAGAGAAAGGATTTTAGTTTTGATTACAAACCTATCATATTACATGTAAAAAAAATTAAAAAACAAAACAAATATACAACAACAACTAATCAAATCAACTGTTACCCTGACTGAATAGATGCTCAAGTTAAAATGCTGTCCAGTCGAAGCATTATAGAAATACCACATTAAAGCACACTTTTAGCATCTTAATTTGTTAAATGACTCCCTTACCATAAGAATGTCCTGTCATCCAGAGGGATGGGCTTCCAGTTCTTGGCATCCAGTGATGGTGAGCAGAATGTGCAGCAGGATCTCCTAGCTGGCCAGACTGGAGCGAAGTCCCACCTGGCACCATGAGATGAGAGGTGAGGTCTCCGTGACAGCTGTTAGAGGGGTGAATCCTTGCAAACTCCACCCTCTCCTTATTATCCCTGGAATTAAGATGAGACGGTAAGGAAATACAAATGAAGGTTTCTGACAATACAGATTTGAATGGGATATTGAGTAATAGCTTCAGATTTGCTTACCTGATATATGCATCTCTCTCTCTGTCCAAGCAAGTGAGACTTATCTGTTCCTCATTCATCCTCTTCCTCTCCTCCTCAGTGGTGGGATCTGAGGAGTACATGGAGCGAGGTGGCCCTGTGAGACAGACAAAAGCTTCATTATTGGCTTCCATTGTTGTCTCTTGTAGTGAGGACGTACTCCCAAGTCTCTCAATGTTTTTTAAAACACTGCCACGACTTGAAAATGAACACAAGTATTATTTGTTTTTGAAACAAGCACTATTTACCTCCTAAACTCCTAGCTGTTTTCATTATTTTGCTTCAAAGATATCACAATGAAACCCTCAAATTGTTAACAAATAATATTAAAAGGTTTTGCATATGTTGTGCACCAGAGATTTTAGGGAAAAATTGTACAAAGATGCATTTCATCACTGTTGTCAAAATGACACTATGGCTCGGTAGTGAGTACAGATCTAAACAAGACAGATATGTGTTTGGGATTGTGTACTTTTGGTCTATTTAAAATAATGGTGCTACAGAATTTTTTTAATGGGGCTGGTAAAGAAAAAGCAAGACTGCGTTGTTGTGTTTTATCAAAATGGAGACAAGCTTAGAAATACGGATAGTTTAAAATGCAGTTCCTATTTGGTACTACAATCACTCAAGTATGAATTCTTGTAATTCAACTGTTAATATATGTCTGATTTTAATAAAGGATAACAATAAAGCTAAATAATACAGAACTACATTGAAATTAGAAAAACATGGTTTGGGATTACTGCAGAGCAAATCAGACTGAAGTGAGAATTACATACCACACCACACTCTTCTGTGCATTCACCAAAAATAAAGTTTTGTCACTACAAAAGGTATTTACACTAATATTTTTAGGTTTCCACAGCTTTAGAGTTCTTTTTTTCTGTTTTCTTTTTTGTTTGTCTTCACAATGAGGTCACAGATTGGTCACAGATAAGAAAAAAAATGTCTTTGCTCTTCACATCTCAGGAGGCAGTGACCTAGACCGATTACCTTTCACAGAGGGATGTACCCGACCCTGCCGGCTGTTGGGATGACTGTCAGCTGAACGACAAGGTGGCTCCCTTTGTCTGGCCACTGCCACTGCAATTCCCACTGGCGGCTGCCGCACCTCACTTTCCCCATGACCTGCCTCTCCCATGTCCCGACTGCGCCCAGTGTAATCAGGACGCTCACCGTCGTTGGCTGGGCCCTTCCTGGATGGTAGACTCTGTTTGTTGCCCTGTAGGGCACAGCTTCCCCCAGACGGACCTGATTTGAGACTTCCCAGCCCTCCAAAGGGGCTCTTCTGGGAGAGGAGCAGTGGCTGTTGCTGGTTGCTGTACTTTAGTAAGCTTTTCATGGCACTGCTCTCACCCTGTGTTGGACCCTGGGGATCAGGTTGCTGCTGTGGCTGCTGCTGTTGCTGACCGAGTGGAGGTGCAGTGGGGGGCTGTGGAGGAGGCAGGCTCATTCCAGGCTGCTGTTGTTGCTGTTGCTGCTGCTGCTGTTGCTGTTGCTGTTGCTGTTGCTGTTGCTGTTGCTGCTGTTGCTGCTGCTGCTGCTGCTGCTGCTGCTGCTGCTGCTGCGAGTGTTGCCCAGTGCTCCCTAGCTCCATGTAGGACTTCCTCTGCTCCTCCTCAGGTTGTGACATGTGATGAGGAGGCCTCATAGCCCAGGGTGGCACTGGGGGCTGCTGGTGGTGGTGCTGCCCACTGCTGTTGCTGTAACCATACGGAGACATGTCCATCTTTCTTTTGAGCTCTTGACTATTACCCTGGTTCAATTCAGCTGGAGAGGGAGCGTCTGGGCCAGGTCGGCCATGCTGCTGGTGGCGAATCCTGGCTACCTTTTGGCCATCTCTCTGCAAGGAGCAGCTACCTCCAGGACCATGGGCTGGTCCAGTCCCACTGTGTTGGCCTGGACCATGGGCTGGTCCGGTCCCACTGTGTTGGCCCAAGTTTTTACTTCCAAGTGGAGAGGAGTTAGGTGGAGGTCCTGGATGAGAACAGTCTCTGTAAGGTGAAGTGTTTACAGAATGAGGGACAGAGTGCCCCGCTTTGGGCCCCTGGGGCAGCGAGGGTCTGAACACATCCATGTCAACACCACTGTTGATGCACTCAGCACTCCGTGATCGCACAACCTGGTGCTGCTGTTGAGAATGTGGAGGCTGCTGTTGTTGGGGAGGTGGAGGAAGTTGTGAGGGTTGAAGGTGTTGGTGGTGGGACTGCATCCAGTCTGGAGCCTTCTCTGTTTTTCTGTATTGGTGCTGCTGTTGCTGTTGTTGTTGCTGTGGCTGTTTTCTATGCCAACTACTATGGTGCCCCCCACCACCGTTCTTTTCTATTGTCTTGTCCTTGGCATTGCTGCCTCCTCCTCCACTACCCACACCCTGGCAGTCAGGGTTACCGAGCTGGAATGGCCCACCAGACTTGTCCCCTAAGTCCGCCACAGATGGCACAAATGTCGGCCCCGTGACTTTAGGTTCTCGCCCCACATTGACTGGCCCCCTCTCGTGTGAGGCAGGGTTGGCTAGAGGAGCAGGTGGCGGTGGGCAGAAAAAGTCTGGATGGTGGTGTGTATGGTGGGAATGATGTGGGTGGTGTGGGTGGCTGGGGTGGAGCTGAAGGCAGTGGAAGCCCCCTGGGTGAGGATGTGTATGGGGGTGAGCATGTGGATGTGGATGGGGATGTGATCCTCCAGCAGCAGAACCCATGTGTAAGGGTGGGGGTACAGAGTAGGGCAGAGAGTGGTGAAGTGGCGCCTGACCTCTTTCTAGACAGTCTGAAGGTTGTTCACTGATCCTCATCTCCCCACTTATCCCCTCTTTGGTGCAGCGACCATTGCCGCTAGACCCCATATGTCGACCCTGGCTGCTCCCCCCACCCCCCATAGCCCGAAGAGTTGTGCCCTCCCCGCCACAGCTGGACATGGAGACCTTAGGCCCTGCTCCATTTCCTGCATCTCCATTTTGCATCTTGCCATTGTGCAAGCAGGCACTAAGGGGCTTGCCCATACTCTGTGGGTGTTCCTTGCTATATTCCATTGTGAGTGATGCCTTGTGCCTCTCCAGGGCCCGACTGTTGACCTCCTCCAGGGGCAGGGGGTGTTGAGGATAGTGCGGGTGATGTTGATGGGCGTGGGAGTGGTGGTGATGAGTGGGCTGGGGTGGCTGGTGGCTGTGGTGCTGCTGCTGTTGCTGTCTCTCTTTAGCCTCCTGTTTGCTACTGGACCTCTCCTTGTCCTTGACAGGTACCACTCCTCTCTCCACAGACCCCTCTTTAAGACCCTTATGTATGCCTGCCCCAACCCCTGGATCTCTGTCTCTGCTGCAGGACCCCTGAGAGTGTCCTGAACCTGCTCTGGACATTGGTGGCAGACTGTGATTGGCTGAGATGAGAGGTGGCTGGGATGGGAGACCCCGAAGGTAGAAGTTCTCTGCAAGAAGAAGGAAGGCGGATCAGTGAAGAGAAATGCAATGACAGAATTATTTAGCTATCAGTATAACATGTTAAACTACACTATTTCTGTCTGATTGAATTATCTCACCTTTTTGCGTGTCATAGAAACGATGCTGCCCGTAGAGAACTCCACTGTTGGCATGGTGATCCAAGTGGCTCATTGGAAGGAAAGTGTGGGCCAGACTCCCTGAGAATCGAGGATACCCTGGACCTGCTGAGATGGATAGCAGAGAGAGGAAAGAAGAGATTTGATAAGACAGGACAACAGCCACCGAGATGCAGTTATCCAGTGTAATCCTTTAGGTCCAATGCAGCTGGTGGTGTTCATACGCAAATAAGTCCTGGCTCTGCCTCCCATGTTTGCCTTTCCTGCCTGAGTTAAGAATGCAAACAAAAAAAGACAAGCTTGGGGATTGCTGTAATATATGAAATTTGTCTCTGAAACATATGGCTCTTTCTTTTTCTCACTCTCAGAACTGGCAGTGGCGCCACTATCCATCTGAATGGAGCGATAAGGATGGATTTGAGGCTTGTGTTTACAATGAACAGAGAGCCGGGCGGCTAACCTTTACTGACCTACATCAGAGGTAAAAGGTCATCGGGATGTTGGGCCTGTAAGCCAGTACACCTGGGCTTATTACATCAAGCCCATCTGGAGGAAATTTACACCACAACCAAACAAAAAAACTCATTTTGCGATGGGACATTGAAAAACACAAAAGGACTTTGAGGGTGGAGGAGAGAGAAAAGATGGATTGAGATGAAAGCCCATCGCAATATTAGGACAAAGAAAAAGCATCGCTATGACAACCCACTTCCACTGCAATTGGGAAACTATAGCATCTGAAAACATCAATGCGAATTAAATTAGCCCCTCTCTACTACTGTATAATAAATTATTTCACCCATTTGCAGGAAAGAGATTCAATAATAAAATCAAAGAACTGTAAAATACAAAAATAGGGCAGCATGGTGGTGAAACCCCTGACTGACAACAGCGCTGTATAGTGAATTTTCTCGAATGAGCGTATTATGTAATGTGATACTAAAAAAAACATGATTAAACCTGTGCAATCATGTTATACACAGGCTACAGAAATAAAGAAACCAAACCTATACCCACTATCACCATGAGTGAGCCAATTTCAGGTGCGGAAGGAAAGAAAGATAGGAAAAGAAAAACATTGTTTCTTTTCTAATCCATGTAACAGTGAGACGGACAGAGAGGTCATCACATCTAACCATCTCGGTGACCTCAGAGTCACCTTGTGAAGTCCAGGGAGTTTGCGTCTCCTTTCCCCTGCTTTTGCACCTGTCTCGCCCTCCAGCCTCACTTTTGAACACAGACAGAGTGAAGCAAGAAGGAGGGGGGGAAAGAGAAGAAAACATGGTTCTATACAAGCTAAATGAAAGACAGACGTATTTGTGTTGGCAAGCATGTGACCTGATCCCGGAAAGCACAGATGCGGTTCATTTGGCCTCGTGTGTGTGTGTGTGTGTGTGTGTGTGTGTGTGTGTGTGCGGAGCGCAGTGGTTTTTACAGCAGCTCAGAGTGTTGAATGTCTCACTTTCTGCCGGTGGAACAATGGGGCCGGTGCTGTGAGCCAGCTCTGGGGAGGGAGGAGTGTTGTGGTGGGCTTAATGACCTCGTCTTAGTGCGGCCTCCGCATCCTCCCATCTTAATTAATGAAATGCACAGAGAGTGCAAACAGCCCTGCAATAACACAGGAGGTGCTGCTTTCTGAAGAGGGCAATGGGGTGATAATTACATACTCTCACTTGTTCTCTCTTTTCCCTTCTTTCACCTATTTTTCTACCTCTCGTATCCCCCCCTCCCCTTTTTGTCTCTGTCTCTTTCTTTGCTGTCATGATTAATAAGCACACACATTTATGCCAATTCATCTACAGAGGGAGGAGGAGGGGGATCCTTTGTTTAAGCAAGACGTTTTTCTCTGATTTTGGGAGGGAGGAAAGCAGAGAGCTGTTTGCCAGTCTTTATCCAAGCTGGGAGAGGGCCTTTTTTTTTCTGCGGCAGCATGTTGTTTGTGAGCGTGACGATTGACGGCGTAATCCCTTTTCACAGTGTGGTCTGGCTGTGCCCGATAATGCCAGCCCGCTCAGTTTCAGCATGCTCTCCATTGGGGCGGCAAGAGGGGGACTGCTGGGCACGGCAGAGCCCATTCAGCCATTAATCTGGCCAGGACAAGGGAAGCTGCTGCTGCTGCTGCTGGCGACGTGAGCAGGGTCTGAGTGCAGTCTGCTGACTGCACAGCAGCCTCGCTTCTCCTCCACTCCATACGCACACTCGCACACATAAACAAGTCAGCATCAGCAACTGAATGACAGAGGGGGAGTTCACAGCGCATGCCCTCCTTTCCACGGGTGGAGTAGGGGCGCGAGGCAGAACAAACAGCGCTGCATCCCAGAGAGGGATTTCCACAAGTTCTGAAGGTATTTCTCACGGCACGGTGGATTGAGAGAAGCAGGCCGGCAGGGAGGACAAAGAAGGGGACTAGATATAGAACGGCACCTAGAGGCAGAGGAGAATTAAGCCTGGTGCATTAGATTTAGACGACAGTGTTTCATTTCTCACCAGCACAAAACCTCTCTCCTCCCTCCGTCCCTATCCCCTCATCATACACCTGCTCTGAAGACACCAGCCCATTCCATTTCAGATGAGGGTTTCTTACTTTTTCTACAAGACAAAATAACACAAGTGAGAATCCTATATTTTCTCCAGGGGAATGAGCGTTTCAAAGATAGAGCAATAGAGGGACAGAGTGAGAGAGAGGGAGCGTGGCATAGGAAGACCAAGAGGAGAGGAGGAGCTGCCTGAGCTGCCTGTCAGGTCCACTAATTGAGAAAAAGTGACAGAACCATCAAGACACAGAAAGGGAGGAGAAGAGGAGAGGAGACGAGAGATGTTTGGCGGAGGAGGGGCAGTGCTGTGGTGGATCTCTTCAGGTTTGACTAATTGAAAGGAAGGGATGCAGGCTGGCACAAGAGAGAGAGAATGAAAGAGGCAGGAGTATGGAAGAGGAGAGGTGGGGGGTGCAGCTTAAATCCTACAAAAGGAAAAGCTAGCAACTGCTCACAGAAGGAAAGATGGACAACTGAAGATAGGCTTGGAAAGGCGTATCAAACAGAAGTGGATTAGACAGGTGTGTGCCGGCAATTGTGCGTGTGCATGCATGTGTGTCTATATGTGTGGACAGAGATATGAGACTGTGATTGTTTTTGGCATAACGTAAGAAGTCATTTGGACTGCAGCCAGCTGGCCTCAGGCCAGTGAGGAGCCTGCAGGTTTTCTTTCTTTTCTGTTTTTGGTCTATTTTTCTTTTTTAATTTTTCCATTCAGATGATTCAGTAGGGTTTATTCAAACAGTTCCAAACATGACAATAAATCTTTCAAAAGCTCAGTGGGCCTAATCCATTTTATCAGGTGTTATAAAAAACGTTTTACATTTATTAAAAACAGCCACTACACTGCATCTGTCCTTGTTTTTTTGTTTGTTTTGTTGTTTCCCTCCTGTCTTCTTGCGCCCACAATCATATACTGATAGCCCTCTCTGTGGTAGTGAGCCCGCATCTCCACTCAGCAAAGGAACAACAGACAATTCCATGTGGTTTGTATGGCTGTTACTGTACTCTGACATCATGAAAGCCACTAATGGTTTAGTTCTTGGCTGCTGTGACCTTTTACAAATATCTCAGCATTTGTAAGACAGTAGACTTTCCTTTTCCTAAAATAATAAATCTTTAAGTTTGAGTCAACACAAGACTTTTCACTAAAACTTCCTCTGCCAAAGTTATCTTGATTCGTGCCGCTAAGGTTATGCGATGATGTTATTTATAGGTTTGCTTAAAGTCATAAATTTGGTCTACATTCATGGCTGAACTGCTCCTCTCGAAACAGACTCAGTTCATGTTCACACTAATATCCTTGCCAGTGCATATGAAGTATGAACACACGTTTTATCTCCCTCTAATTTAGCCAACCCCAGAAACTGAAGTTCATTCCTAATTGGACAGTTTCATTGTCGTGTGGACTCTGGGGAAGACACAAAAAGAAGATGTATGTTTGTCAGATTGTTTTTCACAGATTTGCTCAAGATGCTTAAGCTTAGCCAAGTTTCTGTTTGGTCAAATTCAGTGAGGATTTACATATTTAGTATTTCAGTTGCCAATCAGACAGTACTGGTGTTGCAACACTGTTTTCGGGGTTGGTACTTAAAAACAATTGTAGAAGACAAATAGTAAAGTGATCCAGGGTCTCTGTGCAGCAGCAGCAGCCTTTGGGGGTCATTAGGGAACATTTATGAATGTCAATCAACATCATCAGTCAAAAATGTATGATGTAGTAGTTCAACATCACAAACAAAGCAAACCGACTCCTAACTGTTTGTCTGTCGTTATTATTTCCATCAAGGAGGTTATATTTTCAGGCTTGTTAGTTTTTTTCCCTGTTAGTTCTGAAATAATTTAGTGGGATGTCAGGCCAAGGATCGTGTGATTAGATTTTGGTTCAAATCCAGATTTTATTTCACATCCAGGAAAAACATGGCTTTTAAAAAATAAAATAATAAAAAAAACACTATTTTCTCATGCACTTCTGCACTTACTGGAATTAAAAACAATATCTGCCATGTGCATCTTTTGATTACTATGTGCTTGGCAGGAATGAAGATTAAACATTTCTAAAAATTGTCTGTTATTAAAATAAAACATTCAGAGATTGTTGTGCAGACTTGGCATGGGCACCCGCATCCTAAAGTGCTTTATGATTATTACATTTTATTTGGCTTTACTTTATCTCCAATATAATTTTATGTAAAATTCCTGTGATTATTATTGTATAGAAAATAAGAATATGTTCTCACCCAATAAAGGTCAAACTAAAAGCTTATATGTGCATATGATTTTGCCCTACACCATCTACCTACAGTCCTGCAAGTGTTTAAACCAAGTAAGTGACGTGTTAGCAAGTGACTAATGACATCATCTCTTGTTCGATACATGATCAATTTTTAGATCTTTAATCTGCAGAAAACGTGTCAGAGGAATAGCAGACACAAAGACACTCTGCACAATAACAGGTATATGCCAGAAAAAACATGAGAATCATAAAATAATTTCTGAATACAAATTTGATCTGCTGTGCTTGGATTTGCATGTAAGCAGCCACTTTAAAAACACTCAGAGGAAAAAAAAAATCCAGAGCATATCTTTGAGGTTACAAGTGACACACTAATGCACCGACACACGCGCAAGTCAATGCCTGCTCTGCTGCTGGTGGGGTTCTGCTGACACCCGGAGAGAGGAGGCGAGAGTCTGGGTAATTGTGCCGCTCATTTTGATGACTTGCTTTTTATGCAAAACAGGAAAAAGACAATATGCAATTATCTTGAGGAGGGAACAGCTGAATGTGGTTGATGAACAGTCTGGATTCAATCATGCTCTTAGTGCGTTATATGCAATTAAACTGCAATAGAGATAATGGCCTCCATTGCCAACTGAGTAATAATCCCAGTCATAATCACCTCCATTACTTTTATTAGGCTTGGCATTATCATCATCACTCTTAATATTATTTTACTTTTCCACAAGAAGAAAGTGTTTGACAATGAAACCTTGAAAGTCTGAGGTAAAAGAAACACTGGTGCTTGCAAAATGAGTTTGGAGGGGAAATGCTTCTGACAGCTGATGCCGGGGCTGATATCTCATTCAGATCTATTCTCCCTTCCCTTGTGTTTATTTGCGGAATGATAGAGTTTCACCTATCCTCACCACCATAGCAGCTGTCCACTGACTCAGCCACTGGTGGCCAGGACATGAGAGCGAGGTGGGGTGGAGGAAGCTGCTGGGAGGCATCCAGTGGCTCAACACACCCAACAAACCGACAGCATCTCAGCTGCAATGCACCTAATCAGCCCCAGCCGCATGTCACGCAACTGGGGTGATCAGTGACCACAAATAACAAACACTCCCCACTGGCATCCCCCCAGCGGACTAACAGCTGGGCTATTCTTAGAAAATAAATAGATAAATACAAGAGGGCTGAAATAACAATAGTCCCTCAGCTTCAAAGACTGCGGTTCACTAGATGACATTGGGTGGCCATCACCCCATGTAATTAGCGAAAGATTATGTACATGTAAATCTAAAAGTGACAGAAGTGAAGTCACAGGAAAGCAGACCTTGCATTAATAAATCAGTGGGTGGATAGGTCTTACATTTATCTGTCATCCTGGGCTTGTGAATTCCCAAAATACCCAACCAGATTAATCTCTCTGCTTTATCCTTGTATGACTTCCTGGCTGTATCTTAGCAGTAATGTGAAGTGTTGAACTCAATGTGTGTGTGTGTTTATATTTTCCTGACAGTGCACGTGTGTATGTGTGTCGTTGAGTTTTTGTAATGCTGAGCGTTGGGTGGGAACCACCCTATTAAGCTGTGATGGAGACACCAGCTGAAGGCTCTGCAATCACTGCAACTTTTTACTGGCGCATTCACATGTGCTGCTTCAGAGAGCCCTGAGTGACATTCCTGCTGACGTTTATTGAATACCGCAAGATTCCTTGGCTGAACTTTTGACCCTGTGTCTGCATCCAGAAGCCATGGCACAGGCCTTCATCCTAAACATGCTGGGGCTGGGCCTATTTTGGTGCACAAATAAAAGGGTGGGAGCGCAGCTCTTGCTAGACAATTACAAGCTGTGCTTTGGTTGGAAACCTAACACGACCCAAAAATATACAATATCAGAGCAACAATACACCCTGCAATGCTCTGTCCCCAATACTGCAGAGACGTGAATATCATCTTATCCAGACGGCGCGGTCAGATAAGGGGGCTGCGGGTGTGTGTTTGTGTTGTGATTTGAGGTACCTTCGTGTGAATGGGGGAACCAGATTTGTGAGGCGCTGGAGTGGGGTCCGCCTCGGAAGGAGGGTGAAGAGGGCGAGGATGGCGG
>OMNN01082426.1:0-33227 GCA_900302755.1 Chromis chromis | reverse complement strand
GTAAAAGACACTTATTCATATAGAACAGTCTTTGTTAAATTTATATATACAATTACTACTGATGTGTTTATCATTGTTTTGATGTTGTGGTTTGTCATGGTAATTATCTTAATTTTCGTTTCAATGGCTTAATGCATAGAAATGTGTCAAATTTGTGTAAACTGATAATAGTTTGTACTTTAATGACAGCAGTGACACAAATGTAATGGAGTAAAAAGTATATTTAAACCTGAAATCTGGTGGAATGGTAGTAGAAAATAACAAAAAGGGGAAATACTCAACCCAGGTAAACTTGTATCCTACACAAGCTGGCCAGTATTTTATAAAATACATTTAGTTACTTTCCCAAGGAACTTTTTAAGGCTAGAGAGTCAATTTTTAAAATAATTAAGAAATTACAATTGATCATTTTATTGATCATTGATCATCTTACACCGGAAGAAGAAACGTGTTCTGAGGCAGTTTGTGTTTAGTTTCATAGACGTAAATGGAGTCAAAGGGCAATAGCTCCACCTGCTGGCATTACTAAACGAACCGAACAGTAATTTGAGGACAACATGCATAGATAGATTATGTATACACTGCTGCTTGTAAGATGCGTCTCTGTCGCCGCCATATTGTAGCGGGGTTCCGGCCGGTTCAATAAAAGAAAATGTCAAACTTTGCATGTCCTTAAACATAAAATAATATAGATTTTTTTCTGGTACTTTTATCTGCAGGTGTACATGTAAGATTAGTTAAGCTGAATGTAAACTTGCAAGACTCACTGCTGTTATATCTTGCTGTAAAAATGCCCGACGTCAACCGTCAGGGATAATATTTCATTAGACCTTTAACAGTGAACCTGCTAAAGGTTAATGTCATCTTTAAACTTAAGTGTTTGCTATAAATTAAAAAAAAAAAAAAAAACTTTATATGTTTGAGATTCTAAGCAAAATTAAATAATAGAAGCCATTTTACAAAATATTAGATAAAATAATATACATAGAAATTACCTAGATAGGGTATAAACAGGTTAATATCATATTATAGAAATATTAATCTACCATCTACAAAAATATTCAGGGAGGAATTCCTGCATGTTTAAATTAACCAAGTATTTGCATTATTATTGTCAAAACAATACAGCTAAAAAGTCTACCTGTTAACAGCAGACCGTTTGAAGGCAGGTTTCCCCGTACCAATATGGCGGCCGCGATGACGCACGGCGCAATGAGCAGCAGCGGCAGTGACGTGTTGCAGGGCGTGACTGTGTTTCGCAACACCATCACTACTACTGCTACGTAACCTGTCATTTCGTCCGCTGGAGTTTCCACAACTTGAAAGAGCACCGTTTGAATTAAACAGGACAAACCAGGTGAGTTGATATATAAGAGATCTGTGTTTATGTTGTGGTTCATGTTCATGTCGCCTCCATTGATTCTTTTAATGCAACCAGTGTTCTGATGAACTGATGCTGATCAAAGCCATGATTTTTAATGCTGTACTGTAAATTTCTTATTGAAAGTGTACAGTGAATACTAATTTTATAAAAGTGATTTCTGGCAGTCACAGTTTTCAGCTAAAATCCAGTTTAATTGATGAGAATTTTGGATGCATTAGAAGATGTGAGTGGGTGAAATGCAACATAGCATATGGGAAATTAAAGTTGTGTACAGTTAATTTATGAGCTATTTTATAAATCTGCTGTCTCCTCAGTTCATCTCACTAATTATTTCAGGGTCAAGGTCAGTTACCCAAATCATCTTTTAAAAATAAATTATTAATAACACTAATAATTCAATAGAGAGACTGCATTAAATAGCATCATGTTTGACTTTGTGGACCTTCCCGTCTCAATGACAGACCCAGACCCTGTTTTGCAACATATGGGAAGCTCAGACTGTTGCCGTCATGTATCTGTTTCATCTGAACAGCAGCCAGATGGCTCTTCCTCTCCTCTGTCTTAAATAAGACCAAACTGTTGTAGTAGCGAGACAGGTCCTTGAGAGGCCTTCCCTTCTCCATTTGTCAAGGACAGCTGACTACAGAGTGAATGAAAGTAGTCTCTTGGGCTTTTCACATAACATCCTCTCTGCTCTCAGCGGTCGTATATTAGTGTGGAGTCAGTCATGTTTCGTAAGGCCTTTTTCGTCTGCTCCATCAAGGTGGACTGGGATGTGTTCAGGTAAAAAGTAAAAAGGAACAACTGGGAGAAAGGTAGATAAAGGCGGCTTTTTTTGTAGGATTGGTTTTAGTAGAAATATATTTAAATGTCACCTGAATGGTTCATTCTTTTCAGTCTTGCAGTGGCACCTCTACCAGGGTTGTTTTTCTTGAATTTCTTTATCACACTGTCATTGCTATTTGACTTTTGACTTTATTGTCAAACATTGTTTATCAGAAGGTTTTTTTCAGTGCCTTCATTGAACATTTGTTGTAGAAGCATGCTCTCCTGTCTGCCTTAAAAATAACAGAAAAACTGTAAATGTTTCTCCTTTTCTCCTTCCCATTTAGATCATCACTATCTCATATGGATGCAGTGATTCGCCGGTGCCCTTTCTTGACTGTTGTCCCGAGTGTTTTCCTTCACCTGGGTGGGAAAACATCACTGAGGAGCTATGCCCAAAAGTGTCCGGTAATGATGGACTTGGCCTCCAGACCTCTGGCCAGATCCTTGTCTGCTTCAACATTTTTGTCGAAAGGCGCTCTGATGAATGAAGGTCAGTTGTCACAAGTTGTAATGCATCCTATTATGAATCATTTAGTGTTATAGCCATACAGTTATAGCAATTTAACTGCAAAGAAGTGAGCTATATTCTATCTTTGTTAAGTGACTGTGATTTTAAATCTGTTCCGTAGACCCAAAGCGCAAAGCCAAGTTGCCTTCAGGTCACCCTGCACCTCCTGCTGGCCAGGCTGTCGGCTCCAAATGCCCTTTCCTGGCTGCAGAGATGGTGCAGAAAAGGAACAGTGTCGTAAGAGAGGCCAGGATGGAGCTGCAGGAGGATGTCCAGGAGATGCACTCTTACCGCAGCGGTGAGCAATCACACAGATACACCCATAACTGGATCTCCTTAAAGGAGGCCAGTTGCGTAAATTGCGAAACGATATTATTTGGAGTATACACACATGGGGATTTAAAGTACTTTCTTTAACAGGTAAAACAGGTGTGGATTTATCAGGTGCAGATCTTGTCAAGGCAGACAAGGTCATATCTGCCAAATCAACCCACCTGCTAAAGGACAATCTACCTAAAGGTAAGCCTTATTCCTCGTAATGAACAGTAATAAAAAGAATATGAAACAGATTTGAAGCTTTAAAATTCTCCTCCTGTTTTATCGTCTCCCAGTTTCCACATTCCAGTATGACAGGTTTTTTGAAAAGAAGATTGAAAGCAAGAGAACGGACCACACATACAGGGTTTTTAAGACAGTCAACCGGTCCGCCCCCTTGTTTCCGATGGCAGATGACTACTCAGAGTCTTTGTATGCAAAGAGAAACGTGTCTGTCTGGTGCAGCAACGACTACCTTGGCATGAGCCGTCACCCCAAAGTCAACCAGGCCATCATGTGAGTAGACGCACTGATCCGGGGTCACCTATAACCGTGGTTAGTGTCATGAAATTGAATTCAGCTGAAATACAAAACCGTTTTATGATAGTAAACCTTTTTTTTTTCTTTTAAGTGAGACCGTTCGAAAGCACGGTGCTGGTGCAGGAGGCACACGAAACATTTCAGGAACAAGCAAATTTCACGTGGACCTTGAATCTGAAGTAGCTGACCTGCACGGCAAAGATGCAGCACTACTGTTCACATCCTGCTTCGTCGCCAATGACTCCACATTGTTTACTCTGGCAAAAATGCTACCAGGTATTTATAAATAATAAAACATGTCACCTAAATTTTCACACCAATGCTTTGATATTAACTAAAATTGTATTTGCCTACATATTTAGACTGAAATATAAAGTAAAGCTAACATTTTCTTTCTTTTGTTTATTCTGCTAGGTTGTGAGATCTACTCTGACGCAGGCAACCATGCGTCAATGATTCAGGGTATAAGAAACAGTGGGGTCAAGAAGTTCATCTTCCGTCATAATGATGTCAGCCACCTACAAGAGCTGCTCGAGAAGTCCAACCCCTCCACTCCAAAGATTGTTGCCTTTGAGACAGTGCATTCAATGGATGGTAAGTTCACAGCCCTCCCACTGAGGTGTAGAAAATGTATCATTTATTGTGTATCAATGTGTTTTAATAACTCGTTAGTTGGTAAGCAAGGATGTACAGGATTTCTAGATGTTTGATGCATCTCTGTATTGATTTAGTAAAATAACATTTCTGTGCATACATGAAATCACAAATGTAATATTCGTTAAATCAACAATGAATCACTGCTGTGCTTACAAAGCCATGCATAGCTAATAAGTAGAAATATTTATGATCTTAAATGGTCTGGTGAATGCTGTGCTCCCTACAGGTGCTGTCTGCCCACTTGAAGAGATGTGCGACGTTGCCCACAAGTTCGGTGCTATTACCTTTGTGGATGAAGTGCATGCTGTGGGTCTGTACGGACCCAGAGGAGGCGGCATTGGAGACAGAGATAAAGTCATGCACAAAATGGACATCATCTCCGGAACCCTCGGTAAGCGGAAGCCTCACTAATAACGGGAAACATTTCATAACACCCTCGTCTGTTACATATGACTTATTGCGTGTTTCATTTCCAGGCAAGGCGTTCGGCTGCGTGGGCGGCTACATCGCCAGCACCAGTGCTCTGGTGGACACAGTGCGCTCCTACGCTGCAGGCTTCATCTTCACCACTTCCCTGCCCCCCATGCTGCTGGCGGGGGCAACAGAGTCCATCAAGATCCTGAAAAGTGAGGAAGGCCAGGTTCTCAGGAGGAAGCATCAGAGGAGCGTCAAGCTGCTCCGACAGATGCTGATGGACTCTGGCCTTCCAGTGGTCCACTGCCCGAGCCACATCATTCCTGTCCGAGTAAGGAAATTAATAATTCATACGTTGAAATGATACTGATGCAGGGATTGGACTGGGAATCTTTAGCTGTTTGTGTCACAATCAGATTGTCCTACTACCATGAAAAGATGTATTTTTTCCATTATTGTTAAGTATAAATCAAATTCTGCTTTATAATATGAATGAAATCTTTAAAACACTTAGAATTTTGACTCTGACGTATACAGTGTGCGTGTTTGTCAGGTTTCAGATGCAGAGAAGAACACTGAGATCTGCGACATCATGATGTCTCGTTACAACATCTACGTCCAGGCAATCAACTACCCCACTGTGGCTAAAGGAGAGGAGCTATTGCGCATCGCCCCCACACCGCACCACACCCCCCAGATGATGTACTACTTTGTCGGTATGTCCACTTGGAGTACAGTGTCCTGTTTCGTTGTGTTGAGTTCTCTTTGCTATATTTAATATCTTGGCAAGGTTAAATTTGTATTAAGTGGAATAAATGTCTGTCTGAAATGTATCAGTTACAGTCGCTGGCTGGTCAAAGTACATTGCATAGTGATCCAAGTAATATATTTAAAATCTTCAGTACAAATTGAACTATTTAGACAGTTCTTAGAAGAATATCCAACATCCATCATTCTTGGTATCCTCACCTGTCTGTGCTTGTCTTTATCTCCACAGATCGGCTGGTGAAGACGTGGAAGGAGGTGGGTTTGGAGTTGAGGCCGCACTCCTCAGCGGAGTGTAACTTCTGCCAGCAGCCGCTTTACTTTGAACTGATGAGTGAGAGAGAAAAGTCCTACTTCAAAGGTCTCAGTCACACGATGTCAGCAGTGGCCTGACGTCACAAAAAAAACTAAATCTTAGTAAT
Source organism: Chromis chromis (assembly GCA_900302755.1). NCBI lineage: Eukaryota > Metazoa > Chordata > Actinopteri > Pomacentridae > Chromis > Chromis chromis. The sequence continues at coordinate 27,394 of OMNN01082426.1, read as the reverse complement.
ACTTATGCTATTTATTTAATATATTTCACATATGTCACAGAATATTAAATTATCTTTATGTGGTTAAACCATTCATTCACTCTTGTGTGTTCATTTTTAATACATAGACTGTGGCCTATACATTAATTTGTTCTTTCACTTATGTGTAAAATTAGATTTTTAGTGAAGGACTGAACAGCTTTGAGCATAATTTCCTTTACAAAAAGTCATACAGCTACATGTAACACATCTATGTCTAATCTATAAATACATACATACATAGTATACATCAAAACTGAGTATATTCCCAGTCAAGTTTTACGTGATTACGTGAAGTATGTTATTTTAATAAATAATTGTCTAACTAACTGTCCTATAATGAAAGGTCCATATTTATGAACTGCAACAAAATCAGTAGACCCTTCATTAGTGAGATTCTAGTTTTTTATTTTGAAATATCTTATATATCCTCCTTAACTTTTGATGACAGGTTTCATTATTCTGGGGAATGCAGGACAGCAGTGTACACATGTGTGGAGAGATGTTCTGCCATTCTTCCCAGATGTTTCTTTTCAGCTGTTCCTTGTTGAAAGGATTTTGTTGCTCAGCCTTTCATCAAGACCAAAGGTTTTCCACTGGATTCAAGTCCCTGGACATACTTGACCTGGTCAGAGTTTTTTCCTGCTTTAGAAACTCCTGTGTGGTTGTTGCAGATTATTGTGGTGTTGGAAAATTCCTCTCCTGCTAAGCCTCTCAAGACTAAGAGGCATCTCTATTTTCCATCTATAAACGTTATCTCCCTGCAACTTTTGCACTCATGCAGCCTCATATCTGCACCTCCATGTTTCACAGTCAGCATTGTGCACTCACTGTGGTAGTTTTTGGCTACGTCCATGCCAAACACGCCGCACCTCATGTGATCCTAACAAATTTATTTTGGTTCCATCTCACCAAAAAAATGTGCTGCCAGTATCCATCAGGCTTCTTCCCATGTGCTTTGGCAAAGCGTAATCCTACAGTTTTGTGCCATTTTGGGAAGCAGTGACTTTCTTCTTGGACACCATCCGTAAAGCACGACTTCCTGCAGTGTCATTCATACTGTCTGAACAGTTAATGAAATGGTGACCACAGATAATCCTTGTGCCAAACCAGAAGCACGTGCCTGTCTATTTACAAGTGCCTAAACAGAGGACTGTGCATGATGTCAGGTTTTGAGCCACTGTGGCTTCTACTGCTAGTACAGCTCTTCCTTTACTGCTGCTGCAACTGTGTTTCATCTTATGTTGAGTAGCCAACTGACAATCTTCCATCTTTGTAAAGCCTCACAAATTGGCCTCTTACTTGTCCGGCCAGTTGGACTAAGACCTCGCCTAGGCTTTCATACGTTTGTATATCCACTTATAGCAACTATCATACTGCATTAGCTGGTATTAATAGGTGAGTTTGTTGTACATTTGCAGCAGTCAATGAGACAACCGATGGGATTAAATGTCCCACACTCTCATACAGAGTTACTGACTTGATGATCACTAACATGGTTCAACCATGTCTGGGGATCATACTGTTTTATCAACATACATTTATCATGTCAGCCAGGATATTGCTGCATATATGTGCTGCACTGTCTGTTTGAGCTGTTTCATAACATGCAGGCTCTCAGGAGAGGTAATGTATCTGTTATCACATGTGACGTTGCTTCATTCTGTAGCTTGTGGCTTATGTCTCGGGTGGTATAGGACGATTGCCATTTAGATTTAGCAGTAAAATAAACAGTAAACTACAATAAGTAGTTTTATTGTAAGCAATTTTCCATGTTGTTACAATATCTTCTTCTGTATTTTTAGTGGAAACCCTACTGATTGAGTGAAGAGGGCAGTGATGTATCATGTAGTCTTCTTTGCACATAATCAGCTTAAGGGCAGATTTGTGGTCATCTGGATTTTCATTCATGAAATGCACTTTGTGACATTCAAGATTTGGCCGCATGGAGGCACACTGGGCCTCCTGTATCTGCAGCTGCGAGGCTGTGACATCAGACACCTCCTCCTCTCGCAGATGACTCATAACTGGTGCAGCAGCTTTCGTGATGAACCACTAGAGGGTATCAGCACAAAACAGGATATTGTGTTTCCCGTCTAGATAACATGGGAGATCACTCTCGCTGTAATAAAATGCAGCAAACACACTTCCACGGGCCTCACAGCAGACTTGCAAAATCACAGATTATAGATATTATTTTAAATGAGCTGAGCTATCAGATTTATCTGCCATTAATGTCGGCAGCCTGGCTCTATTTCATAGAGCTTTTCATGCAAGATAGTGTCTTTATGTTAAGTCTTCCATCCTGTGGCCTCTGATCGCCATGTTTAGATAAAATTAGATTAATATATGCCTGTTACTCCCACGCGCAGAGAAACATCAATGAAGAGGGAGCTCTCCTCCCATCTGTTTCATCTCGGAACTCATCCCACCGTACATCTGCACATGACAGGAGTGTGTTTGTGTATCCGCCGGGTACGCGTGAAAGCCCTTTAAGCAGCACTTGACATGCAAAACCTGGCATTCTGCACACCAAAGACATTTCCTCTCTTTGCTGTGGGAGAATTATCATGAGCTCACGTTTGGAGCAGCATTATGTAACCAAAGTGTTGGTGGAAGTGGAGCAGTCAGGTGATCACCACTATCATGCAAGTGTTGCCAGCCCAGAACATCAGACGTTTATGTTGTTTATTTGAAGTTGACACTCTTGTTGCATTGATTTAAAATCACACAGAGGGTCGTACATAACATCTCAGTGTCATTCTTGGATTGGATTTTTAAAAATAGGATCTTCCTTTCACCTAAAACCAGTTCTTGCTTTATATGCAGTAAATCCAATAAGATGCACAAAGGGCTGTAAAGTGTTGTTAGCAGGCAGGACTCTTTTGTGTGTTTCCCCCCCATCATTAACATATTGTGTCAATGCAGGCTGCTCAGTTCCTTATTAGAAAAAGTTTGAGGGCAGACCCAACACCTCTGCACTTCCAGGAAGAGAGTTCAACTGGAGCAGCAATCATGTGGGCATGAGGAGGCCACAGGCGCTTTGTGTGTGTGTGTGTGTGTGTGTGTGTGTGTGTGTGCGTGTGCGTGTGCGTGTGCGTGTGCGTGCGTGCGCGTGCGCGTGTGTGTGTGTGTGTGTGTGTGTGTGTGTGGAGGCAGGTGCTGAAATGGTGGTGCAGCTATACTGTGCCAGTGATATGGTGAACCGCTGTGTGTCTGATCAGTTCATGGCTGAGAGCATTTGTGTGTGGATGTGAATGTGTGCACAGGTCTTAGCTCTATTCCTCATTCTGTGTTAATCCCGATGCCCTGCACATCTGTGTCTCCCCCCCCACCCCAACGCTCACGTGTGCAGACAGATGAGCTGCAATGGATGGATTCCCACTGCACGCACCTCACTCACTCTCTCTCTCTCACACATTTTCTCCTTATTCGCCATCCTCCTGCATTATTATACACATCAGTAATGAACCATGGGACTGTTGTGGTTACAATCTAAGAAAAGACACTCGTGCACAGCAACATGCCTTTGAATTCCCTTTTTGCAGTCAGCCTGCCATGCTGTTCGCAGGCTTCCTTTATGCATTTGGTCTCAGAAATATAATAAAAAATTGAGGAAGAGAGCAGTTTCAGGGGTGTGTCTAACCTCATAATGAATATTATCATGATGAAAGATAAGAGCAGGCTTCCGTAGTGAAATACTCTGCAACAAAATGCAACACCCTATTCAGAGTAGAGACAAAAGATAGTGGAGTTTCTTTCATGTGGTATGATTCCACTGCAAAAATGGATTGCACACGTAATCCTATGTAAGAAACTAGGCATGTTCCAAAAATATTGTTGTCTGAACTGGGTATCAAGACAGGGGGGTTTGGTTATAAACAAGGGACAACACTGCAATAATGATGCATTACTATGTGGAGCAATGCAATCATAGTTTACTAGGTGTAAATTATATTGCTGTTATACTAACTTGAACCCACATAGTTAATACTAAAGTGTTTCTTTAGAGCTACATTTTTAAAACATGCCACTAAAATCCAGGAATCAGGGTGATGACAGTCCAATTAAAAGCCACCATAATTGAACAGGGCTGTGATGGTCATGTTATAGTGATTGAAAAAAACAAATCTATTCCATTGAGAGCTACTGATAGCAAAGTTTGAGATATTTCTGCTGCGACTTTAAATCGTAAGGAACAAACTCCTCCCTCTTGAGTTGCTCTACTGTCAACTAAAAAAAAAAAAAAGAAGAACTCCCATGCATCGGAATGGTAAAACGAGAATGTGCATGGAGGACGCTGGCACAATGTGGAGCCGCTGAAGTTGATGAAGAGACCAAACACTCTCATTTTAAAGTGTGTCCCGTCTTTCGGGGGCTCCGCATTGAGTTTTGCAGCTCAGACTCACTGACTGATGGAAACACAGAGGAGGAAAAAAGGGAAATCTCTTCGCTCAAGCGCCATGCACTGGCAGGGCAACATCTAACGCTCCTTCTGCTCTTTTAGTCTCTTTTTATTATCTCCTGTGATCTGTCCGTTTAACCGCCGTTTGATGGACTATGTAGTAAGTGTAGTATGAGATTGAGTCCGATATGTCTGATGTGACGCCGAGTAAAAGCGTGGAATGGCTGCAACTCGAGTTAGAGTCCGGAGGCACTTCTCTGCTGCTGCTGGACTGCCGCTCACATGAGCTGTACGAGTCATCCCACATAGAGACCGCCATAAACCTGGCCATCCCCGGGCTGATGCTCCGCAGGTTCAAGAAGGGCAACATACCCATCCGGACTATCATCCCCAACCATGAGGACAAGGACAAGTTCATGAGGCGGTGCAAGACGGACACGGTGGTCCTGTACGATGAGTGCTCGGTGGACTGGCAGGACAGCGGGGCTCCGGCGTCGGTCCTGGGTCTGCTTCTTCAAAAACTGTGGGAGGACGGCTGTAAAGCGTACTACCTGGAAGGTAAACTGTCTCCCTGTCACTAAACATCCAATAACAATTAACGTATATATGAATAATGTATGCCTGAGTTTAAATTTATACCGCTGGACGTCGTTTTACGAGCGTTTTCATCGCTACATTTAAGCTAGCTTTGGCACAATTTACAAACTGAAGCTAACAAATGTTTTCTGAATGGAAAGAAAGGAGCAGAAGTTTAGACAGTACGAGGGGTTAAACTTCCAAACGCCAGCCTCTAGGCGTGAAAACGAAACTGTAAGTGTGTTTATCTTCTTTATTGTGAACGTAAATGTCACTGACGCTCACGCTGTGTTGTGGGTTTGCGGTGTGAAGGCTGCTGAAAAGTTTGTGTGTCACTACTGAGATTCTCAATTAAAATTCCAAAATGGCTGCGCCATGTTTTGCTCCAGCAGGAGCAGGCATGCATTTCATGAATGGTCGTGTTGGGGGGTCTTTACAGTCATCCTTCAACACCCAACACAGCCTTTGCCATTGAAAATATAATTAATCAGTATAAATAAGGTGTCTCTTTTAGAAAAATACAAGTCTAACCATGTAGATGTGACTGTTATGTTGTGTTTTGGCTCCTATCCAGGTGGATTTGTAAAGTTCCACACAGAGTACCCAGAGCACTGTGAGACCCTCCTGGACAGCTCCTGTCCCAGCTCCTCTCCACCGATGTCTGTACTGGGTTTTGGAAATCTGCGGATCAGCTCAGATTGTTCCGATGGTGAGTCCGACCGAGAGCCCAGCAGCGCCACAGAGTCAGAGGAGAGCCCCATCCCCAGCAATCAGCCTGCCTTCCCCGTCCAAATCCTGCCCTACCTTTACCTGGGCTGCGCCAAAGACTCCACCAACCTGGATGTGCTGGGCCAGTACAACATCAAGTACATCCTGAACGTCACACCCAATCTCCCCAACATGTTCGAGCACGACGGCCACTTCAGGTACAAACAGATCCCCATTTCGGACCACTGGAGTCAGAACCTGTCCCAGTTCTTTCCAGAGGCAATATCATTTATAGGTGAGTAAGTCATGAACTGGCTTTGCTGGACATGAAATTCACAGATAGAATTTTCAGATGTGTGTTTGTGTGTTAAGTTGTTTTTGTCTCATGTCTTGTGTTTACATACATTATCAGCTCAAGGGACCTTTTTGTTCCCAAGATTTAAACCAAACAATCAATGAACTGTTTTCTAATGATTTTTAATAATAATATAGTCAATCAATTGTGACTTTACTTGAATGTGTCAATTGTGTGGGAGGCTGCAATATTACATAATTCATTTTCTAAAGAACAACAACGCATTAAACTTGAAAGTGAACACATCTTTTGTTCTCTGTTGCAACACGACATGGTGTTTCATTTTTGCTTTTGATTTGGTGTTTCTCATCATGACTACACCTGAAACCACAGCTTTTCTCTTGTTTGTTTGGTGGTTGCAGTGCCGTGTTCCGTGAACTAGTTTATTAAGAGGTTTTGGTAGAATGAGGAAGGAAAAGTTGTTTCCGCTCTCTGGGGTTGTGCTTGATTCCAGGTGTTGACTGTTGTTTGTTAATGTCTGTAACTTAAAGGGTGGCGGGTATGCTGTTTTGTTGCTCAGGTTAATTGTTAAAAGCAGAAATAAGCTTGAAGAACTAGAGCCTGAATCAAAATAAATATTTATACTTAAATATATTTAAATATAAATGTCTTTGGATTCCTGGAGACTTCTGCTGACTTTAGTTTTTCCTTTCTCTCACAGATGAAGCTCGATCGAAGCAGTGCGGCATCCTGGTCCACTGCCTGGCCGGCATCAGCCGTTCAGTCACAGTCACTGTGGCCTACCTGATGCAGAGACTCAACCTCTCTCTGAATGATGCTTATGACTTTGTCAAGAGGAAAAAGTCCAACATTTCGCCAAACTTCAACTTCATGGGTCAGCTCTTGGACTTTGAGAGGACGCTGGGGCTGCACAGTCCCTGTGATAACCGCTCTACCAATGAGGAGCAGCTCTTCTTCACCACACCAACCAATCACAACGTCTTTCAGCTGGACACGCTGGAGTCGACATGAGGATCAATGGGACAGCTCTTTCGTTGTTTCCTGTGGTGTCTCTGAGGTTTTCTGAGCCTGTCAGATACCTAACTAGCTGACACAAGCAGTAAGTCAGTTACAGTATTCTGCACCAGAAGGGACTACATTGATCTGTTAAAGGAACAGCAGCCGTATGCAGAAAACACACTCTGCTAGATCCCCTCTCGATGCCTTAATATCTAACACAAGGATGAATTTTGCTATTTACCATACACGGCATTAATGAATGGTCATGTACGGCCATAATAGCAGGACATTTCATAACTTTTCTATTAAATCTAGGATTGTTGTTTGACTGTTATTCACCAGCTGTAAAACGGAGGTTTATGTATTTCTTTGTATCAGTTATGAGTATTGCCTTGGTGGTCTAAAACGAGTCTTTGGCCAAGTAGAATGTTTTCTGGGGACCAATCTGAGATGTTCTGTTGGTGCTCCAGCTGAGGGAAATAAGCTACTAAAGTGATCCGACCTAGAATTATTGTCCTGCTTTTTTTTCTTTTCTGATGGTTGTCTGCAGTCACCACAGAAAGCAGTTTTTCTTGTGCTTTCACTTAAAAGACCTTCACTCATATCTGGTAAACATTAATAATCTAGTTACAAGCTCAAGTGGCCAATGCTGTGTATATATTTTAACTATGATATTTTCTGCAAAATATCACAGTTTAAATATATTTTTCTTTAGAAGCGCTCCTGTACATTCTCTTGCTTTTAACTGCATTATTTGCATGTGATCCTGTTTTACCAAGGACTCTGTTTTGTAACCTTTGGGTCATATTGCCTGTTGTCGTCGTCGTTGAGGCCTTGATCATACCTTAACATGAAATTGAACTACGTGTCAGTTACCCTGTTGAGGTATAAAGTATAAGACTGGCTTTTGCCATGATTGAAAGGAACAAATATCTAAGTAATCAGTGTGTAAACAAACGGATGTCCACCTTATTTCTTACTCCAACATTCTTCAGCCTGCAGCTACTTATTCTGTGGCACAATAATGTTAAGGGAAAACATGATGTGTAATTAGCTGTTCTCTATTGCCAGTCTCGTCTCAGAACAAATGAATGAGTTGGATGTATGAGAGGAAATGAAAGGAAATGAGTTTGACTAATGTGTTCTTACCTCACAGAGAGACACTTTCAGGGATTTTTATACAAGGCACTTGTATCTCATCATGGCCTCTTTAAGTGCACCCAAGGGCTGTTTTGTCTGGTATGTTTGTAAAGATGTACATTAAATATGGTTTGTGATGGGGGACATTTTCTGAAAATCATGAAGGATAAGAAAGTGACCCTATTTGGACCCTTATGTATATTATATGTAAAGCTAAATGTCCAAGACATTCTGTACAAGTTTATACAACAAATATATTGTATATTTTTACTTGAATATCTTTTGTCTTTGTTTAGTCTTTTTACATTTTTTACTGAAAGTTGATAGCACACTTTACACTGTTGTGTGGTTGAGTCACGACCAGAGTGCTCTAAGAAGTCAGAGTTGCTCGTAGCTGTTCTGTGCTGTCCAGCCCCGAGGCTGTAGGTGTGGTCAGATGTCTGTTTTCTGTCCGCTGTGATGCCTGGTTTCCTGTCTCCCACAGGCTTTCTGACACAAAGACAAGTGACAGGGCCAGATCTGTCAATACCACAGTGCAGACACACCCACTACTAGTCACTCAAGCAGCGCTTAAAGGAAGAGGAAGATGACACAGCATGTACTCCACCACAGATACAAGACTTCCGACAGCTCTCCTCCCCAACTTGAGGAGTGATCAAATTTAACAACAGTGTTACACAATGGCTTTTGAAGGGTATTATCCGCAGTTAGATATCTGTTTTGGGTTTTAATGTGGAATTAATATTTACTTGCAAAAGTGTAATATCCTGGAAATGTAATTCTTTTGAAAAAGAGGAAATGAGAGTTCTGTATCAGCTTCACATCCGTGCTGCCATTTAGAGAGGGAAATCAGGACCACTTGTGTGCTGTAATTTTATTGTTCTCACGCTACCATTTAAGAATGACCTATTTACAAAGCACATATTTAAGTTCGCACTATATTCATTATATCGGGAAACCTGTGAATGTAAAAGGAAATGTGGAGTTAATTTCATAATGGTGGGGAAAACTACATTTTGAGGGTTTACATTTCTTAAAACAGAAGTCAGTCCTCACTTTGCACCCTTAACCCAATAATTGAACTACACAAAATATGAATATTTCCGCATTTGTTTATAAAGTTGCTAAAGACATATAATAATAATAACAATAATAATAATAATAATACATTTTATTTGTTAAAAGAAAGCGCCTTTCAGGACACTCAAGGACACTTTTACACAAATACACAAATAATATACAATAAAATACATAGGTGACAAATGAGGATAAAAACAGACAGTGCAGTTGACCTCAGGTGGGATAAGCAATTCTGAACAGGTGAGTTTTGAGTGTGGATTTAAAAAGAGAAAATTATGCAATATTTCTGATGTCAGGTGGTAAGGAGTTCCAGATTCCATATGTGTCCTCCTTATCTGGGTTTTCTCGGTCTCTGTTTCATTCCAACTCCCTGAATACTCAGGTGGTCTGGTGTTGTTTTTACTTTGTCTGGGAGATTCATATGTTCTTTGCCAGATGACGGAAAGATGATGTGGTAAAATTCCCTTTTTTTCATGATCTGAAGCTAAATCAGGAATAAAATATAAATAGTTGAGGGGTAATGTTTAGCAGTTGATCTGTGCAGCAGTTCATGATCCAATAACTGTCACACTGTGGGATTTAATGGCTTAAACACTGCACTAAAACTGTTTTAGTTCCAGCTCCGGGGCTCAGATAAGTGAGAATATTGTTGCGAGCTAAGACCTTCAACTTTCAGAGCTGCGGCGCATGACGAGACTTGCCTAGCAACACCTTGCAGCCGTGATAATAAAAGCTGTTGAATGATGGGTTTTCCAGCATGACTGAACCTGGCAGGCCACATACCTGCAGGGCAAACCTATGATTAGGTCTGAAAAGACACCCACGATAAGGCGAAGGCAATAGGTAGCTGCAGCACATGAAAGATAGGAGCATAGTGTCTGGGGATGATGGACTGAGAGCCATTAATCATAGTGGTCTTACCCATAACTGGCACTGTGAATCTGCACTATATTGGCAATGCTGCATGAGAGTAATGATTTATATAGTTACACACTTTCAAATAGCAGTTTTTATGGTTGTTGCGTAGTAGAGTCTTGAGATATAATGCACAGCAGGAGTCCATGTGTGGGATTTCCGTTCAGCTACCATTCAGCACTTTTTTTTGGCACAGAACGTTTTATTCTGAAAGTCTCACCTGGGAGTTAAAAATAGGCGTTCTGTAATTATAAATCATTTTTTTGTTCTTCTGCCAACTTCCAAAGCAAGGTGTGAGGTCTTACCAGCTTCTGTTTTCTCCGGTTACTTAGTTACTCAAGAAAATCAGTAAGAAACATGCCCGCTCATGTAAACAGAAATTACAGAGCTTATTGTGAAGCCTTTGATGGGGGGGAAGATGATAATTTCCATACACAGAAAAAAAGGATGCCTGTGTGTGTGATCTCTTTTTTTTTTTGCTGCCACAGAATGTTTTGTATGACAGATAAGTGGAGTATTTCTGTCCTGTTATGATCACTCATGAAGGGAAGCAGAGGCTAATGCAGTGCTTACTCAGCAGTCGTCGCTGGGGAAGCAGATGTGCATGAGACTGACTGGATTTTTAGCTCCGGGTGAGGGGTGGGGGTGTGAGGGGGCAATGTGTGTGTTTGCAAGCATGGTGTATTTTTGTGTGTGTCGAAGCTGAAGCAGAAGCCAGTCAGAGCTGGTTCACACCTGCTGTGGTTATAGGAACATACTTAGCATACTGCATGACTGACAATAATTTCACAGCTGCTTCTGCTTCTGATGCACAACAACAGGGAGGGATGGCTCATTTATCCAGCTCACCCCCTGAACTCACACCGATCCACTTTGTGATTCCCATAAAAGAATAGTTCCAACAATTTCTAAAGGGGTCACCATTACCCTATGAATGTTTGGCCATCCTGATGCAAAAGCCATTCTCATTTGAATAACTGCCATCTTTGCTGCAGGGATTTTTAAATTTTTTTTTACTCCCGGTGGTCTCACTCTGTTTGCGTACAACAGATGTTCAGGGCTGAGGAGAATAATCCTAATCTCAGTATTTGGCCGATTGCTGTCTCTGACATCATGGCACTGAGCAGAGGATGACATCATGCATGCTGTTAATGCTATCTTTTATTATAAAGCTGCTTCATATTTTCAGCATGTCGACAGGGCCGTATGAGTAATGCATTTTATGCTCTTTACCAGAAGTGATGACGAACATAACATTTTTTAATTCTTCTAAGTCACTTGCATTGAAACATGGAAATACCCTTTAGCTACGTATTAGAATGGCATGTGTTATCATGCCAGTGACTTCCTTTCCTGTTTTTCTGGGGATTGCCATTTGTTTCTCAGAATCCCCGCATCACATCTGAGCCATTTGCGATGCTTCCTAAAGGAAATAAGCGTTGGTACAAAGTTACACTGGTTCTCACAGACATAGAGAGAAGCAGAACAAGGCTCAGCTACACAGTTACCATACAGTACAAATTAACATACCTACAACTAATTATAATGAAATACTTAACATCATATGCTTCGGTGATCTCATTTGTCACCAGTGAAACTTCAGTATCTGCTGTTAAGAATCAAGTCGTGCTCAACTTTTCAGCCATCTAACAGGAAGCATCTTATCTCATCAGGAACCTATTACAGATACATTATCTTTTCAAAACAGCCCTCAAAACCCTCCCACGCTGCTCTTGTGAAACATCAGTCTTTTCTGAACGACATGTATGTTCTCTGAGGAGGGAAAGAATTGTGAGTTTTGGCAAAGAGAATACTGGGTCATGTGTAAAGCAGAGCCACATGGAATCCTAGTGGCAGACCGAGGCAGCCATCTGTTAATACCAGAAGTCTCTCATTTCGTGGCCAATTTCACCATCCGGTGATGTACAGTAAGCCTGCGTTCACCAAGCACAAGAACAAAGTGATATTTGTTTGCAGCTTAATCTGTGGCACAGTGAATGAAAGGGAAAATTCCTAGCGTCCTGCTAGACCCGACACAGAGTAAAAGGTCGTCTATCCATCATGTGGTCTCGCTCTGGAACTACAGAGGAGGCCATGCTGCGTCCTGTCTTGCTGTCTGGTCTGCCATTCACACAAAGCCATATGTTGCTTACACTGCTGAACTGCTGAGTGAGCCAAAGAGTATGTCTGTGCTTCAGGATGAGCTTCTACGTCACAAGTGCCTCAAATAATGATGTCACACCGATGTCACTTAAAACAAACAATCTAAGCAGTAGGGATGCCAGAAACACTATTCATACTCCAGGTAAATATACAGATTTACATAACTAAAGTACAGCAGCTGTAATCAACATTTTCACAGTAAGAATGGATCCGATTACACAAACCAAACAAACCAACTCAGAAACTGCATTTAACTATGTAGTTCAGTTCTGTTTCAGCTCATAATTTAGTTCTTGCCCTCATTTACTTTTGTTTTGGTTCAGTCTCCAGCTCTCATAGCTTTAGACAGATGTTTTCATGAAAAAGCTGCATTCTACAAGACCAGCACCAAACAGCAGAATATCCTACAAACCAACAAACTTCTGTTAGAAAAGTAACTTAAGACACGATTAGAGAAGATAAGATAAAACTTTAATAATCCCGAAGGAAAATATTTTTGCCAGATATTGCTCAAAAAATGCAGGATGACATAACATAAGTGACATAAATGCAGTGTCTTGTAGAAAAGCAATAACACAACTCTGAATGCTAATGCATTTTAGAAATTGCATCTGTTTGACTGCTATAGTTATTAGCTACCTTATAAATCAGTCATATAAAGCTGTGAGCAGCTTCTACAATACACTGTTATTGAATTAATCAGCAGTTTAAAAGTAGTTCCACCAGCAACATAATTTTAAAAAAAAGGTTCAATGTCCAATAAAATGTGATATAACACTGTTTTGCTCCAGGATCAGTGGATTTTTCACATTTTTATTGTAAAACTTAAAGAGGAGGCTTCAAGTATTATAGAATTACTGCTTTTTTTCCCTCAAGTGTGTATGATCTGATTAGTTCTTCCAGCATTTTACATGTTACAAGCTTCCTTTCTGAAAGTGGTAAAAATAGATAAACCCTCCAGTGGTGCATTAAAACAAAACAATTGCTGTTATTCATTTGAATCAATGAATAGTTATTGTGGAATTTGAGAATTCTGAGTCTTGTAGTCTTGCTGTTCTATGGGCCATTATGACCGGGCAGCCCAGAAACAGTACTTCAGTGTTCTCAGCACCAGAAGTGGGATGGAGCGTCATGATACAATATTCTGCCTGTTCCAGTTTGATTTGCAGTCCTTCCACTCTCTCTTTGTCTAAAGTGTTCCACTTCCTCATTGTGTATTTATGGCAACAAAAACAACCAACCATTCGCTCTCCTAAAACAGACGATCCTTTAAAAATCTATATTTGTTCAGAATGTGAGCATTTAATGAATCCACCGTTCCCATTCATGTTTAAAGAAGTGGATGTTGCTGACAGATGATGATAAAAATCGTTCTTTCACACCAGACTATTAATGGCACAGAACATCAAACATAAGAAACCACCATCACATGACCTAGAAAAGAAGAATAGGTGAGAATGGAGCTGAGGAAGAGAGCTGATGCTCATTTATTTTTATGCCTTTCTGAATGGTGAACAACACGGGACATTTCAAGAGATTAATCTGTAATATTTGCCACTGGACAACTTCCAAGACCATGTGATGTAGAGAAGCAAGAAAAACAGGAATCCTCTAAAACCCAAAAGCCTGCCGGCTTCAAACGAGGTCTGCATGTGTGGGCGGCAGAAAGATGGTATGACTAGTTAACGCCTCCCAAACTCTAAATCGTGTCCAGGGTATTCCTCGCTCTTCCGGGGACTTTATACATCTATAAATCACACTGAGTGGGGAAAAGGTTATGAAAACATCACACTGTTGGCTTTCTGACACAGTTTCAGGACAATTTCATGGTGGATCATGACTCTTACATGATCTAATGGTTTGAATAGATGATTTATAAATCAAGGAAACAGCAGAGCAGTGTCTCTCTGTCAGTATTCACTATATATATAAAGCTCTGTGTCTGCCTGACTCCCTCTAAGCCAATGGAATAACCCTTTTTTTTTCTCTCCGCTGGTAGAATAAAACTGAATGAAGTCAGTTATATAATACTGATAGCTTACCATTACCTATGCAAATCCTCCTCTGTCTCATTCACTTTCAACGGTCAGTGTTACATGGGCGTGACCACAATGAGGAAACAGGTCTTACGGTGGCTTATGTGTCCCTGAAATCCACATTACCAAAGGTGGTTCATAACTGCAGTGTGTGTGTTAATAACAGCAGGCATGAGTCATCAGGCCTGCCTTACATAACTGCATCACTTCTCCACCCAACTTGCTGCTAGTGTGCCACACCCCGGATTCATTGACACTCTGCTCCCGCTGCTGCCCAGCCTCCCATTGATGGTAAAGAGTGCACTACTCATCCTGCTCCACGCTGCACACGGCGGTCTAAGGGCTCAGAAAGAAGAGCAGCCTAATCTGTGTGATGAAACACCAACACCTCCGATTTGAACTTGACAGCTTTTCACCTTAAATCATAACTTAGTTTTAATGCAGTCTTCTTTTCTTTTTTTTTGGCCAGTGCTTCTGGGCTGGAGATGAATGTAGATAATGGATGTAATGTGCCATCGAGTTTGGTTGAGCAGAGCAGTTGTGGTTCAGTGCTGGTTGGGGTTGATAATCCTACAAGTAACACATGACCATGGGGACAGAGTGGAGTTAACAGGACCCCCAAGGGAAGCAGAAGGAGACAGAGGGAGATGGGAGGGAGGGCCTTCGGACGTTGTCATCAGTCAGGCCACTGACGTCACCTGCTCACACAAAACACAGTCAATCCCATTTCACATAACAAAATTAAAAACAAAAAAAAGAGAGGTAAATTTCACATTTAAAAAATACTGAAATGCAATGTATTCATTTTGGAAATAGATCTTCTCTTTTCTTATCAATAAGAATTAAATAAAAAGAAGATTACACTTTTCAAATGCTGCAATACTACTATTAAATTCTTTATTTTAACCCCTTTGACATAAACATGTTTCACTGCTAACAAACCGTCTGGATGTGTCCGTGTGTTTTCACCAAGTATTATCTTTCTTCAGCAAGAGTGTAGCTGTGCCACGAAATGTCTCATCTCCAGCCCACTGTAACTGAGCCAAACACACAGATAAGAATGTGTTTTCCTGCTGACATCAAGTGGCCACAGTGCAAACTGCATGACTCCTGAGCCACTAGAGCCGCAGCCTGGTCGTGTGGGAATGATGGTTTACACAACTCATGCTGGGAGCGTGTTTTAGGATGGTGTGGTTTGGTAGTCCTGAGAATCATGTGAATAAAATCTAAAAAGTTTTTCTCTTTTCTAAAATCAAATGCGTGATGGCGTGAAATTAATTGCTCTACTCTGATTATCAAGATATTTCAGCTTCCTAACAAAATTGCTAGATTAAAGGCTGTATTAACAATAGCACTGTTATCTCTTTGTAGTCCGACAGCATTCTTTATATGGACGAAGGCATCTGATTGTCAACTGGTGTCGGTCAATCCAGATCCCCTAACATGGGCACTAACATGATTAGACATAAATAGCTCCTGTCTCAATAGACTGTGTAACTAGATACTTACACGGCAACCATGCGAATAGTTTGCATACCACAGACAAGAGCCACTATAAAATACAAATTACGCAGATGTATGAAAATTTACAGTGGACAGCTTAGTTTAACATAAGAGCCTTTCTTGTTTTGACGGTAATACTAGATTTCAGGCCTCCTTTTGTTGCTTGTTGAAGAGGCAAACATGTGATCAGGTTGTAAAATCTGAAGACCAGAGAGGCAAAATAGGAATTAGACTGGGAAATATTAGTTTGTTCCTCAATTTACGTCTTGTGACTTTGTGCTGCACAGTAGAAAAACTAGTAGACTGAATCTGCAGGATTTATCAAGCTAAACACCAACAACAACATCATTTGTGTCCTTAAAGTGAACATTATGAGAAAATTGAATATTCAGACAGCAGTGTCAAATGCATCTTGTTTATTGCATGAGTGCACATTCCAAACAGACCTTTCCTGTAGAAACATGCAGGCGTTCCAGGGACATGAGAGGGGAATAAAAAGTCCTGAGGGTACTTTAAACATACAGAAATGTATACAATGTGTACATCATAATGTGTTACGCTACAGACTGGATCCAACAGTGTGATTAGTCTACCAGAGCTTGCTGTGAAACTATGTTGATTCATGGAGATGTTCTGCTGTGTGCACACATAACGTTTTCTGCCCAGGTAAACAATATCAGTCTCTCAGTAAGAAGATTTGTAAACTGGCTGTGGCACTTCAGAGATATGATCGAAACGGAAAACAAACACAATGTTGTCTTTTAAAAGCAGCCAAAGGGGGAATACTGCTCGGCCTCTATGGAAAATATAAGTAACTTTTGATACATTTACACAAATTCAGTCTACATGGGCACCAAAAGTTGTCACAAAGCTGTATTTACAACAATGCAAGAGGTGATAGAAAAATACAGAAACATCCGGATATAGTATTTGACTAAATCTTGCAAAGTCGTCCAATTGTTTCTTCCAACGGCATCCAATTCAGCTTCCAGTTTTCCCACAGGTGACCGTGGATTCACAGAGAAATAGAAAAATAACACTCTGGATCTTCTCTTGTTCAGGGTTACTCCACTCCTTTCATGAACTCCAAGAACTCTGGGAAATTAGGGAAGACACAGTTGAGCTTCTAACGAACTGCTATGAAACTGTAGAATGTCTTTATTAAGCAAATGTCTTATTCAGCATGTATCTCTGAGGAATTAACGATGAATGAATGATTATACAGTGTTTTGTCTTGTCATGTTTGAAACAGTTCACACTCCTCACCATCGTAGTCAATTTTGCCGTCGTTATTCTTGTCCCCGTCTTTCATCAGCTCCTCGATGTCATCCTCGGTAATTGCCTCTCCTGTAGATTCCAGCATCATCTTCAGCTCTTCCAGGTCGATGTAACCGTCTGCGTTTCTGCACAGTCATAGGGGGTAAGATGCATTATCTGCACCTAACAAACCTAAATTAAGTTTTACAGGTGGCTGCGGTGGAGGTATGCGACTGATCGTATGCGGAATTTAAGCGTCTGGGAGCCATCGCTTTGAGAAAGTCTGGCAAATTTGTTCTTTGATACTCAGATGAGGTGTCTGGCTTACATGGAGTGGGTGTTTCAAATATTCTGAGCTGTCAAAAAGGATTATAGAGCAAACTGCATGCTGTACTCTGCAGAACGACTTGGCATTTTGTCAGTACACATAATTGCACAGGGGGAGCAGACTTTTCTGGAATAAAGAGCAATTTGATTCCTCACCTGTGGTGATTTTCAGATGATGGCAACCTCTTTGTATAGATATTTTGTCAAGTCTGCCGGTGGGTTTACATGTCTTATGTGTTAAGATTGTGCCAATTAACTGCTCTCAGTGCATTTATTCTTCAAAGTGGGATAATGGAGCAAAGCAATAACAGGATTTAAACATGACACTCACTTGTCAAACATCCGAAACAGCTCTGCCAGCTCTTCCTCAGACTTTCCTTTGCTGTCGTCCTTCATGCATCTCACCATCATGACCAAGAACTCATCGAAGTCTACCGTGCCGCTCCCTGCACACACACACAATGCACTTCATCACATCTTTACACTGGAGATTCATATTATTTAACCACCAGAACTCCTTGGTAAAGGCGCAGGCTTTGAACAAATCTATCCAGCAAATCCATTTGAACACGAACACAGTGTTGGAACCTGCGATTTTGCTAATATATATGCCAAAAAGTACAGATTGGGCCTTTAAATATCCCCTTTTATAGTTTTAGTTAGTCCCCCACAATGTGACAGCATGACATATACTGAGGCTTTATCAAACAAACCCCAGATGCTATTTTTTTATGTTTCATCATTACATCACACGGAAAATTCAAGATGACTTGTGCATCATCTGATACACATTCCCTTTAATTCAGCCTGACACATCTCGCTGTATTTAAGATCCCCGACTAGCATTTGACATTAAGTTCAGAGGCTTTGAACGGCGCTCGTCTGAACAATGTGATTGCAGTGATTGCACAATGATGGACTCGCCCACTGATCCGTGGGAACGGAGAGGTCAACAACAACCAATCATTTAGTTTCTCTCACTGTGGCGCGGTAGTGTTTTTTTGATTTACCGTCTTCGTCCACCTCGTCGATCATCTCCTGCAGCTCCTCTGGTGTGGGGTTCTGACCCAGCATCCTCATCACCTTCCCCAGCTCCTTGGTGCTGATGCAGCCATCCTCTGCGTCTTGCACGAAGATGTCAAAGGCAGCCTTGAACTCTGCAACACCCGCAAGTGGCACACAAACAGACAGGCCTATTACAACACATTTGGTGTCGGACGAGGTGAGATTTTTTCCCTGAGGCATCACCTAAAGTTACGTCTGAAAACACGTTTTTAAATTGACTTGATGGCAAAGTTACATGTGAGCACTCTGAGCGGCTTACGCACCATTTTTCTGTTCATCTGTCAGCTGTTCAACCTGTGAAAAGTGAGAAGTTTAAAGGATGAAGTTAAACACCACCATGCATGTTATCATATACTGATATTATCAGCAACAAAGTATAAATTTAGTTACATCTACCAAATCTCAAAAAGTCAGTCTTCAAAATGTTTAATTAATCAGCTTTGTGGTTTTGGAATTGTGATAAAATCAGCCCTGCGGCTCGATTATCTCTGTCTGTTTTGATAACTTTTCAGCCAGCAAAGGTGTCCCATACACTGGGCCACCCCTGACAAAACACAGAACCTATATATCATATGTGAGAACCAGTAAGAGGAGGAGTTAAAAATAAACAGACAGGAGGATCAGGAACCACAGATAAAGGACACAATACACAGTGCTTTAAATTAGCATAGCTGTGGATCTGGCCCAACAATGGAGCAGTAATCCTGGAAAAGCTACCACGAATGAGAGAGGGAGACAGCTGCTTATGTAAGAGTTATTGTCTGTCGTCCACTATAAATTAAACACACACACACACACACACACACACACACACATAGACGACCCTCATGTACGCACTCCTCTGGTGATGATATATGAAAAACTCAGTCTAAACAAACACGTGTAATATACATTCCTGTGTGTTTATACTGTCTCAGTTGCGCTGCTCACTGGGGATGTGAGTGGACTGGACAGCCGGCCCGACTATCCAGGCTGAGGTGGACAGACTCATAGATAATGCTGGAATTCAGCCGTGGGGGGGTTTATCTAAACCTGAAGCTTTTTTTTCTGGCACCAGAGATCCGTGGGCGCACAAGCATCTGAGCAACTGGCCAAAATTAGCCAAGTGGAGTGGGACTGCTCCATTTGAAGTCATGAATGAAGCGGGGAACGTGTCCTGTCAGTGACCTCATGAGTGGCTCCTATCAGCTCTGATAGGGCTGAAGCAGGAGAACGTAGAGAGACGTATATGGTGTTGAGGCTCTTTTGACATCAGCCGGTGATGGAGGCGATGAGCTGTGCGAGTAACATCCACAGGGATTTGTCAACCATTCAAGTAATGTCAGATGAACAAACCGATGGTATTCAACAAATAAAAGTGCCAAAGCTTTCAGTATCACAGCCTCTTAGATAGAGCAGAATAAAATTACAGTCAATGATCATGTTAAGGATTGTGGTTTGATAACAGCATCACTCTCATGCCAGATTAGTTCTCACAGAGTTTTGGTTGAGCTTCCAACAAACCAAATCACTTCATCAGCTGTGTGAGTTGCGAGAGGACGTACCGCTGCCTTGTAGATGTCATTCATGTTGGAGGCTCGTCTGCTGCCTGTCCTGACAGTGTCCTGGCACAACGGAAGGAGGTACTGTCCAGCTCAGAGCAGGACTCTGGCCTCATCCCGGGAGGGTTTTATAGCTGGAGTCTGGCACTGTCTGGTCCCTCCCTAAGCGGAGCTGCCTCCCCTCTGTTTGCGCCTCATTGTGTGTGCCTGTGTATGTGTGTCATTTGGCCAATCTGTCACAATCACCGGGCTCAGATAAAAATGCAGCAGCTCTTAGGGGGCACACTTTGGAATGGAATGAAGTGAGGGGGGCACGCATGGCAAAAGTCTAATCTCCGGGGAGGGGGTAGGGGGGCTGTAGAGACACTCAACATTCCTGCAGACCTGGACCAGAGACGCAGAGGGCCCAGGAGGTTGTGTGTCTGTGAGTGTGTCTCATTGGGGTGGGTGGGTGACGGAGGAGGTGAGAAAGGGGATGCTGGGATGGATCAATCTATAGTCAGCAGAACATGAAGATGGGGTCAGAGCAGACAAAGGTGTGGACGGGTGTGGGACTTTTATTCATGGCAGATATTTTAATTTGTCATAGTAGGAGAGCACGAGTGACAGTTATACCATTCATTATAATTCCATTCAGCTCTGGCTTATAGTAGGACAATACCAAGACCAAGGGCTTAGGACACCTAAATGGAATGCAGCCATTTTTAATGTTTAGTTATACCTGCGGTTTACTGCTGTATGTGCTGACAACCAGGGGCGTTCTCATCTTGTTATCTGTGGAGAAAGAGACAAAAAAAGAAACAAAATTAAAGGTTCCATTCACCCAAATGACAAAAAACAGCACTTCTAGAGGCCTCAAGGTGTCCATTCCAGTACTATTACTAGGACTTCTGTGACAACATCTCTTTCTACATACAGTGTCCTTGTTTCTCTGCAGACGTCACCGTGAACAGACTCGACCGAGACTGTTCTTTCTGAAGAAACAGTCCCCATAAAACTATTGACAGTGTGCTCTAAAACAGGATCGGTGTATCTGGAGAGATATGTTGCTGTTACGTAGTTTTACACGTAACATATATAGTCATCACCAGAATACAGATTCAATTTGTCTTCGTTATCTAAGACGCAGTATGGTGAAATCAGCTATTTCAAAACCAGGGATCACAAAATTAAACATATCATTTAGGTTGAATTAAAAAAAAAGAAAAACTTGGAGGAATCAAGCCGTAAATATAACTGTTACCTACACATACTTAACAACACGCAATATACCTGCATTGAATTAATGCAGTAAAGAGCACTGAAGCAGAATTTGGCCAAAAGTCAAAATCCACATGTGCAAATTTATGTTCAATTACAGTTACAGAAACAAGCATATGTGATCATCTCTCTGAGGAGAAAAGATATTGTCTACTATGTGATTTAACACTAAAGACCAAGTCCATTTCCTGTGTTGTCGCTCATCATGTGATGATACTTTTTTTGAGTATTTTCATATTTCATAATACAGAATATTTTGTGTTATAATTTCTGATGAGTTCTTCAGGATGAAGGGTTATAAAAACCTTTTGTGTGGCCGACTTTACGTGGGGAACAAAAGGATGCTCATATCTGAGAAATTTTTTAGTGCAACAATAATTTTTTAATGGTATCCTAAAAGTCCATATGGGTTGTGTAAATGTGCACAACTGACTGACTGACTGCTGAATTCAGTTTATTGCTTTCATGTGCAGCTCAGATTTAGGCAGCAGAGGGTGCTGTACACTATACATCCACTAAATTAAATTTTTTGCACAAGGCAGCCTCCGGATATCCAATTTATCAATAGTGGGGTAGGTGAGAAATCTGGGTCAAACAAACCAAACACTTGCAGACACATTTAAATTGAACTGCACACAGCGCAAGGCTCTGCTGCTTTTTTTTCCATGTTCCTTTGAAACAAGGCCATCTCAATCACTTGACTGTGTGATTCACACACACGTTCGCACACGTGCGCTCACAAAAAAGCTCCCTCACACACACACACACACACACACACACACACACACACACACACACACACATGCACCGACACACAGACACAAACACACACAGAGACACACAGAGCACGCTGTGGCAGCCATTCTAAGTGACGAGTGATCATGCTGGTTTATAATGGGATGCTAATGGGGACTGGCACAGCTTACAAGCATCATACAGCCACTCAGAGGGAGAGAGAGGAAGCTCACACTGAACAACATACAACATGTCCTACTCTCACACAGGTCTCCTGACAAAAAAGCTCACGAGTGCATGTCAGTCACATGCACAAGTTTTGCGCGTTCATGGAGAAATGAGTCATGGTGAGGTGGGGAGGTTGCAGGGGTTTTGGGGGGGAGCAAGAGGCAAAACATTATTTTGTGTGTGTGTGTGTTTTTGCAGTCATTTGTCAAAATTTCATAATCAAGACACACTGCACCACGTTGCTCGTTGCTGCTGGAATTCAGAACAGAAATGAATCGTCATCAATGGCATTGACTCAATCAGCTGAAACCCAAAGCATACTGATGAGTCTACATGGTCAGGCAGACACATTCATTTGGAAAGCTGAGTGCAGTCTGGTTGGTGCCAAGAGTGATGAGCAGCTCTGCAGGGGGCACTAGATTCTAATGTAAAGCTTTCTTCAGCGCGCACACACATGCACGCCCACACACACACGTAGTCGAACCAAAGACTGGCACACACATCAAAGAAAGCATATGGAGTGCTGTTTCATTGGAGCTCTACACCAATTTCCTCTTACAGAGGAAGGCTGACGAAAGAGCCAGCCATCTCCTCCACACAGCGCAATCAGACAGCGCATCTCAAATCCACAATTCACCGCACACCGCTTTTTGAGGGGTTGCCATAGAAACTCTGCTGGGTAGTAGCGGGCAGAAAATGAGAGGAGATGAGCGGGGCTATTTCCCCCTCCACCTCCCTCTCTGTCTCCCTGCCACCACATTTTGTCCTCAGAGTGACTGTATTATTTTCTATTCTTTGCCTTCTATTTGCATACGTGCGCACGTCAAAATTGCATATACATGTGGGATGTCACTATTGGGGTTAACAATTGTCATTCGGCACCAGAACCATTCATGCAAATGAACTAAATCCAAACATTTTTACATCTCAGGATGAATACCGGAATGCAATGCTTTCAATTCATTTGTACTTTGATTTAACCAGGTTATGTGATGTGTTTTGAAGTTTTACGAGCGTGTATGTTGTGCTTGTCAGTCCTGCTTATCATAATGACAGTTATTTGACTGACTTGTCGTTTGAAAGGCTGAATTTCCATCAAAATCTTTTTACTGCAGCAAACATTATAGATTCCAAAGGTGTGACATCTGAAACTGGAGGGTCTGAATCAGCTGGACTAAAAGACCAAATGTGAAGATCTACTACTATATACAGCAGACATCACCCCAGTTTAAATACTCATGTGATATAATGATTGGGTTGACGTGCAGCTGAGCTTGAAGCATAGGTCCTATGCTCTCTCCTCTTCCTCCTCCCCTCTGTGTCCTCACCTCCTTGATTGCCAAGAGGAGGAGGGGAGCCGAGCCTGTCAACCTCCCTTTCTTTCTCTTTATTCTTTCCTCCCTCCCTCTCTCCATCTATTTCTCTCCCTCTGCCTCCTTTCATTGATGACCAACCTGTCAGCAGCTCCTGTTGTGGCAGGCTGTGAATGCGCTCCATGTGACTGAATGATACAGAGTGTTTCCTTTTTTTCCCCCACTATAAAAGCATCTCTGTCCGTCCCAGCGAGTGTGTTTTAGCAGAGAAGCCTATTTTCTCATCAGTGACAACGGCTAACCCAAATTGAGGGATTTGTCTTTGGAGATGGAGGGAGAGGGAAGTCTTCACTTTGCTTCACTGCGCTCAGTGGTTCCTTTCTGGAACTCTTTTGCGGTGATGCACTTGGTGTTACGCAGTGTTCTTTACATCAGAGCTCTAATGAGCCAGTGGCCATATTAGCTCCAGCGCAGATAGAGCCACTAACTTTGTGCCAGGGGGCAACGTTTTCCAGTCCACTGGACCACCAAGTTGCCTACCACCCTTCCTACCCCTCCTCGCCTCCTCCACACTCCCAGCCTCCATAATAGTGTACGAGACACCCAGGAAATATTTCCTCTCAGTTATATGGCAGATGAAAGTTCCCTTCAAGCAAGAGAGGAAACGTGTTTGTGCTATGTGGCAGCAAAAGGGAGCAGTCAAGGTTTTGTCTTGAGATTAATCATCAAATGAGCTTTTCTCCGGCAAAGTTGAAGAAATAAATAGTAGATTTGTCAAGTGAAATATGAACAATTCCTGTCATTTTTTTTGGCTAATTACCCATCTATGTCGTCAATAATTTACAAAATTATGTTAAAAAATATTATTCCACACGTAAGAGGTGACATTTTAAAGTGCTAAAACACATCTGCATATTAGTGTCAATGGTGTTGTTATTGTCACTGTAAAATAACAATGTGTGTTGGTGTCCAATGCAGATGACATGTTCAGGTACACTAATAAAATATTAGGAGCACTTTTCAATATAATGCAGTCCAGGAAATGGCCCCACAATGACCCCAATAATAAACATTAAGTAGAAAATACCACATTTCTCACAGTGTCAACAAAAATTGAAAATGCAAAGTGTTGCAAAAGTAGAAGCTGTTGTATTGGGTTGCATCAGACTGCATGGGTGTTCCTGATAAACGTGCAAAATAAGTGCACAGTTCATGAGCAAGGAGAACCTCCACTGCCCAACGCTCTGCAGACACATCAGTGGGGACAGAAAATGTGCACATCCTTATTTTATTTTTGATTTTGTTATTTCTGTTTAGGGTATCAGAAACGTCAACGTTAAAAAAATCACCATTGAATATAACAGAATTTCAAACGCTCTGAATCTGTGATTGGTGTCGACCACTTTTTATGCAACACTACACCTCCCAATTATGTCACATCGGATTTGTGTTGTTGTTTTATAACAGCGTTAACTTCTCTGTGGTCTAACTGACCTGAAATATAAGCAACCTTACAATGTAGGATAGTATCCTGTACATTTGTCTGTGGACTAAATAAATATATTATGTTTGTGCATGAACAGTCCATATAGCATTTTAGATGAGGCGTTTTCTTACTAGGAGTAGGAACCCTGCTTTATGGTAACTTCTGCATTTTGTTACTGCCTTCATTTAGACTTTTAATGAGGTTGAAAGAGTCTTTTTCTTTAATTGATTGAAGTTTTCTTTTCCAAATAATGTTATTATTTTAACACTTACAGCATTGAAGCCTGTGGGATACCAACCAACAACAAAATAAAGTTAGTGTCTGCAAAACACAAGGGTTAAAGTTGTGAAACAAGTACTGTTACTGCACTCAACTAATTTCATTCTTCAGCCCGTCTAAGTGTAGCAAACGAGCTGTCTGTTTTTGTAAAAAAAAAAAAAAAAAAAAAAGTCTTCCTGCATGCACACACAAGCATTTCACATTTGTCAGTGTCGCTGCCTTCTCCTCTTCGCCTCAAATAGCTGCTCTCTGAAATGGAATTCAAGGGCCCTCGGGGTTTCTGACAATGTTTCAGACATTCCTAAGTAAAATGAACAGCAGTAGAACTTCAGTTGTTATCACTCTACTTTTAGATTGCCAGTTGCAAAAGTTGAAGCGCCACATTTCTGCACGGAAATTCTGGAGAATAGTGATAAAAAAAAAAACTCTAACATAACATATAACTGCAATAACATGTTGTGCATTAAATACAAAATTAAAAATGTAAATGATAATATACCTTTAAATATAAAAATGTGAGCATCCCAATCAAAATATGTAAAAATATTTTACAACATTTTATATCACAGCCCACAATTTACAGGGTAATGTCTTAATATGGATAAGGTTTCCAGTTTCAATTAGGCATTTTAGAGCAGTATTATGTGTAATTACTGGATATTTATAGGGTACAATACTGGAAATAAAAGAAACTTTGATCTCAGATGAGAACAGCCACACATTATATAACAGCCTGCATACCTTAATAATAATAATAATATAAAATGAACTCAGTAGTTTCACTCATTAATACACACTTTTGCATTGTGAAGTGGAGCTCAGTAAAACAAACACTACAGGTATTTATCATTGCCTTCTATTTCATGGTATGATTTACTATAAGCACAAAAAAAAGGTGTTTTTGAATATTTCATCCTTGCAGGCATGTACATCCAGCACTGTAGAATATAGAATAGAATAGAATATTTCTTTATTGATCCCCCATTGGGGGAAATTCCAAATTCTGTAGCAGCTTGTATATCTCTGTCAACTGAACTGTCAGGAAGACTTCTGTTGTCATTTAAAGAATTGAAACACATTATAGTAATATAACACAAAGATATAAGAGGATTAAACATGGCTAAACTTTAAATGTTTTATGAGGAAGCTTGTATTTTTTACATTCTTCAAATCACTGTTAAAAAAAAATAAAAAGGTGGTTTGTGTATAATGTGTGGTTGTTCTCCTTTTTTTCCCTCTATAAATACACAGCAACAGTAAGACAAAACAAAGTAGTGTCCCAAATAGCAGTTTTGTTACTTAGTACTATAGCTACCTGAAAAAAATAGTTTTCCTAAAATGCCCAGTTGCTACTCACTTTTTCCCCCAAAGACTTGTTTTTTCCCCAATGTGCCTACATTTAATCATCAGTTGGAACAAGTCAGTGTTTTATTGGTGTCTGGTTCATACAACTAAAATGTAAATAATACGTTATATTATAAAGTGTTCAGTTGGGAAAATACATGGCAGTACAGCCCTCGCACTATCTATTTGTTTGCTTTCACAAAAATCAATACATTTCTGTAGAAATTCATGATAGTTTTTCAATGTGTCCATTTAAGAAATAAAGGTAACCAATGCAATGTCCCAGTGTAACAAAGGAGCCATGGGATCTTAGCAGAGCTCAATTTCTATCTACACCGATCAGCCACAACATTATGACCACTGACAGGTGAAGTGAAATACATTGATCATATTGGTACTATGTGGTATTCTGCTGGAAAACCTTGGATTTTAATATCCGTGTTGATGAGACTTAGACACCCAAATAAACATTGTCCCAGAACAAGCACACTACCTCATGCAAATGGCAATCCCAAATGTCACTGGCCTACCCCCGCAGGAAAATGCACCCCACCACATGGCAAAAACATGAAACTTGAGGAACATGACAATGGCCCAAGATGCTGATTTGACCTCCAAACTTCCTAGACCCCATTCTGATCCAGCATCAACAGGAAGCAGTGGAACAAGTTTGGTTGACAGAGGCCCCACTGCACAGATC
>OMNN01082424.1:0-10014 GCA_900302755.1 Chromis chromis | reverse complement strand
TTGTACTACATATACTGAGCAACAACGAGGTCGTGTTGCCCTGTGTCTCTTTTAGATTACATCTAACAATCTGCACTATCTACTTTTACCCTGAATGGGAAAAAAAAAAAAAAAAAAAAAAAAAAAAAAAAAAGGGGGTTAAAAAAAAAAAAAAAAGCAGGAAACTCTCCAAACATAAAATCTAACAACCAGGCAAGATTTCTGTCCTAACTTGGCAAACATTCCAGTATTGTCTATAGCGTCTACGATCAGAGAAGTGAATTAAAATGTCAGTTATATATAGACCATGTATAGAAACTGTCGTCACTCGGCGCAGTTCGACTCCACCCGCATTTGGCACACTGAGAAAGAGAGTTGATTTCAACACACCCTTACCTGGCACAGCTGGAATGGCTATTCAAGACAAAACTAATCAAAAATAAGAACCTCCATTAAGCCCTACATGTGTGGCATTCATCTGCTGAAACAGTTTTCATTCATAGTGTTGATTTTTTTTTTTCCTCCACAAATAATGCCAACACCAAAAAAAATAAAAATAAAATAAACAAAAAGATGTTAATCAGAATTATGAAAAGCACAATTATTATCATTATCATCATGAATATGCATTAAAAAAAAAAGATGGAATGCAGAGATATGGAAGTGTTCGGAGTTTGGTCCTGATATGTCAAACAGAAGCATCTGGAGAGGTGGAGGTGGTCGCGGTCAGAAAGGTGGCGTCTTGTTTCTCACCTTCCAGTGGTTTTTTGTTCTCTCGTGCAAAGACAGAAGGTGGACCGCTGAGTAGTGTCAAACCTGCGTGGTGTAGTAGTGTTTACGTTGTAGTCACCACTGTGCTTCCGGGCTGGTGGTTTAGTGTTAAGTGTGTGTTCGTGTTGTAGTGTGTTTGTGATTCTCGTGCTTCTTCGTCACTCCCCTCCTGACCGTCCATCGAGTCGCCCGACAGAGTCCAGAGTTCCCAGCTGAGGTCAGTTCACCTCCCCACCGGCGGGGCTGGAGGAGCTCCTCTCATCATAGCTGAAGGACACAAGGTGGAGAGACAAAGGGAACTACAGGTCAGTCCTCACACTTCAAAACACACACTGGTAGAAATTATTAACCGGGAAAAACGGGCCATAAATCCCACACGGCTGCTGCGACATAAACAACAGGAGAAACTAATCTGGAAATAAAGAACCAACACATTCTGTAAGCAGTGAAAACATCTAAAACTAAGGGACGGTTAAGAAAATAGTGAAGAGTGGGCAACATCAGCTGTGTTCATTTATTTTAAAACAGAAGCTGCAAGGCAAAAAGAAACATAGGAGGGAGATGTAGTAAAGGTCCCTGATTCCCTGGACTCAAGCATGTTGCACTTTACTGTCAGAATGTTTGTAAGAACATAGCAGCTTACAGTTCATCTGTCATAAAGAGAAACCTGCTCCTAGGGCTGGGCCATACGGCTAACAACCCTGAACACCCTGGACAGGTCAATAGTCTATCACAGGGCGACACAGAGAGACAAACACACTCACATTCACACCTAGGGACAATTTAGAATCACCAATTAACTTCTCTGGACTGTGGGAGGAAACCAGAGCACCTGGTGAGAACCCACGCTGGCACAGGCAGAACATGCAATCTCCACACAGAGAGACTCCAGGCCAGGATGTGAACCCAGGACCTTCTATCTGGGAGGCGACCGTGCTAACCACCGGATCACTGTGCCGCCTTGTGTTGGTCTCAGTTGGACTTAAAAACAATAAAAACTGCCATATTGGTGAGCCGACAATCTCTCAATGAAACTCCAGAGATAAATGACCTTTTCGGGGCGCCCCGATAGCCCAATGGGTATGTCGCGTGACCCAAGTACTAAGGTGTAGCGGCTGTCCCAGGTTCGATTCAGACTCTATTCACTGTCCTATCTAATAAAGGCACAAAAGGCCAAAAATAAATCTAAAAAAAAAAAAGACCTTCTTCTCTTCTTATTAATTATCTCTTGCTCTAATTCAGCCACATGCTTTCATCACTTGACACTTACAACCCTTTTCTGACAGGGCAAATAAAATAAACCTGTCTAACAACACTATGCTCTCTGTAAGCAGTACGGAGATGCAAAGACTGTCTCTCTGTCTTGTTATTACAACCTTAAACCAGTGTAGAGGAAGAAAAGATGGATCGGCTGCACCGTGCCTACAGCAGAGACTAGAAGACACTCGTACCCTTGTTGCTTTTGCTGGGGTAGACCTTGCTGGAAGGCCTGTAGTCCTCTGGAGGTGGAAGGTCTTCAATGGGATGGAAGTTGAACTTGGATTCAAAATCATCTGAGGGAAGAAAATACCACAAACAATCAGGTTTTTAAAACATGCATATGCTTATTTATTTTAATCAGAGTGTCTTAGAAATTTAAATATGCCGTCAACCTGGTGGAAGTTAAGAGGACAAAATGTTCAAAGTCACAGATTACAGTACTTTTATCCTTCTACCTGTATCTATTACCATTAATCAAATACTAAAACCACCAACTAAATTTAGTGAATTATTATGTAACAGTTTATTTTCAACTTGCATACACTGTCGGGAGTTACTGATGTATTACGAGAATGTTTGGGTTTTAAGAAGCAACTTTTGTTTTGCAGCATTTGACTTTAAATTAAAAAAAAAGCTGTGGCAGGTTTGTACGGCCGCTACCTTTATTTCCTGCTTGTTCTGTAAGAGTGAAACTCGCTGTATGCTCAGTAGCCATGAAGTCAAGTGCCAACCTGAAACCCCTCCTTGGTTACTTTGTTATTAAGGTCACAGAATTATTGACCTAAACTTGAGGCGTCTGTACATGAAGTAAATGAACAGTAATCTAGGAACTGTCCCTGATTTGTCCCGTACAACAGGAAACAAAAAGGCTTGTTTGCATATCTGCAGTAGAATATTTGACTATCAGTGGCCACACGCCCGTCACCTCCATCACATCGAGATCATAAACACAACCCTGTTGGGTCAATGTCACTTCAACAGCACTGTGGCTGCTGGGTTTTAAAACGGATGTCTGTCGTAGTCCAAGCATCTCATCTGAGAAACCAGCAGCCAGCTCTAACCCTTACATTTAAACTAGTACAAACTCTTGTTTCGTTTTCATGCAGCAAAAACGGTTCATTCTGGACGTGACTGCTTGTGGGACCACTGTTTGAAGCACTGTGAGGTTTCAGCCCAGTAACATAACACTGGTGGTTTTACCCTCAACTTATTTAGAACTACATATATTTTTAAATCTATTATTATCATATAAGAAATATACTGTGCCAATTTGTTTATTACATCTGTATTTCCTCAATGCCACTGCTCTTTATATTCTATTAAGCACCGAGTTCTTACTTATGATGTACATGTAATGCATACCTTATATTACATTGTGACTGTATCGGACAAGGACTGCAAGCTGACGTGGAGGAATGAAGGGGGGTTTGGGTGGGGCAGGTTGAGCCACGGGTTTGTATAGAAATCATAAAAAGAAAAATATGTTTCTGGAAAGCTGCATTCGCTCTGAAGTATTTCAATAATCAAGTTTAAAAACAAATAAAGTCGTCTGTGGCTCTGGAGGGAACTTCCTAAAGTCTGTCTCTAGAGCAGTGGTTCTCAACTGGTGAGTCGGGACCCAAAAGTGGGTCGCGAAGCTATTTTTAGAGGGTCAGAAGCATGCCCCCCCCCCCTAAAAAGTAGTGGTATAAAGTCTTTTATTTTAAAGGATGTGTTTCTTATTATTACAGTTTGCTTTCAATAGCAGGATATTTAGTGGTGGTGACACCAGTAGTTGTCCACTACTAACCTCTAGATGTGGCTCTGCCAGCTTAGTGGAGACATTTATGCTAAAATGTGCCACAAATAAACCAACATGTACTCAGAATCTGTCAAAATGGGCCAAAAATATGCCCAAAACTTGGCAGAAGTAACCAAATATACCGACATGAGCAAAAAATAAGCCAAAATTTTCCCAAGCTGTATCAAATACGTTGAGACTACACCCAAATAAACCTTAATGTATTAACAGGAACAGCAAACTTCAAAAATTCGGGTCGCGACTGTTATTAATAGAGACATAGTGGGTCCTGAGGCTGGACCAGTTGAGAACCACTGCTCTGGAGTCCTCAGTCTTTATGGAAGTATAACATTTAGCCACTTAAAATACCACTTAAAGCAAAATGAGATGAAGAAAGGAGCTAACTAAAGCATTTCAGAAGCCATACACCACCATCATGGATGAAGGGTACAGTTCTCTCATAATGACTACAATAGTTCTGCGCACTACTTCAGTGGCTCCCTGCTTTTTTATCAGACACATTCTCACAGCCCTGTCAGGACACCTTTATCTATTTCATGCCATTGGATTGCACACTTGACAATTTTAGTGAAGCCTTTTCACATCTCAGTCCATCCTTTTCATGCAGTTATAACATCCTGATGTGTTGTGCTCATAACTGACAAAGAATGGTGGAGTCCTGTGTCGCTGGCTTAGAGTGCTCCATGTGTTTATTTCCTTGGCACATTTTTTTAATTACTACATTAAAACTTCAGGTTTTTTTTCCTGCCTTATGTTAACTGCAGAAGTACCTTGTGGGTGAACTAACCTCTCTAATCTAAAGTCCTATTTGCTTAGTAAAACTGATAAATACACAAAGCAGTCAGCTGTTGTGAAATTAAGAACGTGGGAGGAGGAATATGTTTATCCCAAAGCGACCTGTCGCAACTCACCTATGATGGACTTAGAGGAGGAGCTGGAGGAGTGACCGTTCCGGATGGGCGGGGGTGGAGGAGGGGGTCCAGCCGGGGTTCGGGAGGATGAGGAGGATGAGATGGAGGAAGAGGAGGGAGGAGGAGGTGGTTTGCCCACTCGGCTGAGGGACTCTGAGATCGCAGAGCTGTGGCCGCGGTACGGGGGCGGGGGAGGAGGGGCATCCCGACCACCGTTACGAGACCCGGGATGGGGCACCTGGGGAGCTGCATGGACAACACACACACGGTCATACAGATGATGAGACATATGAGGTCACTCTCTACGTCATGGCAACGATACAACACAGAGCGACGTTCAGAAGATGCTGATACCAAAGGTGTCAGAAGGTCATTTGGTATGGTTTACCCTCCATTATAAGATTTAAGAGCAGTGCCTCAGTGTTTTTGCACAGGGCACTAGCCAAATGCATGGACATAACATAGTGACCCAGACTGTCAATGGGTCTTCTCTATTTGGGGCATGACAATAATGCTTTTAGATATTATTTTTGAATGGAGAGATTAGAAGTGTAACAGCGGTCTTTCACAGAGTGTCTTGCATCGTAGCATCCATGCTGCTAGGCTAGCGAGTGTTTTCAGTCAGTTTATAGTGAGAAAAGTGTTGCATTAGCCCACGTTATTTAAGCTCTCTTAGTGTATCCTGCCTAATTTTGTGGTTGCTTCAATCCCATGAATCACAGAGTACAGGATATCTGACATCATGTCACACTGCAGTAGAGCTCTGATACCAGGAAATGTTTCACTGCTGGTGCATTCAAGGAAGCTAGACAGATCTGATACCGTGTTTCCACCGACCCGGTGTTAGTGCTGGTTCGGAGCTAGTGCCTGACTAAGAATCGGTTCTTTGTGTTTCCACCGCCTAAGCACCGGCTCCAGGTGCTAAAAACTGGTACTTAGCAAGCACCAACTCTTTGCTGGGCCAGAGCTAAGAACCAAGTACGTCGGGAGCTGGGGGCGGGTTTATCATGAGCGACGATCAGCTGTGCAAAGGGACACACAACCGCAGCTGATCAGCTTGACCAGCGATCAGCGGTGAAAAGGGACACATAAGTGATAATTTGTGTCCTTTTTCTCCAGGACGTCTCTGGTCTGATCAGATGTATTGGAATGAATCCCGGGACACACGGAAGTTTTGCACACACACACTGTTGCGCTGAAATCCAGTACAACTGTGTCGTGGATATGCGGAAGTGCCAGCGGTGGGCAACGCGGACCTCCGCGGACCTTATAAACATCTTTATAAAGATGTTTATCTTCATAAAGATGTTCATCTTTATGAAGATAAACATAGATATTATCATCAACTTATTGCATTTGTTTAACTGCTATGTAATCGATACAAGTTTAGACGGCTTCTGGTGACGTAATGGCGTGGCTCCAACTTGGCTCCTGGCCAGTGGAAACGCAAACCGGTTCTTAGGAGGAACGGAGTTGGAATCAACTAAGCTCCGAACTAGAACTAGCTCCAAACGAGCACTAGCAACAGGTTGGTGGAAACACGGTATGAGAGTCAGTTGTTTATATTTCAGCACTTAAAATTTGATTTTTTTCCCAAGAAAATTTAGTTTATCTTATTGTTTTTTTTTTTCATCTGTGTTATATTCCTGACACAGCTTTAATTAATTTCATGACTTTTGGTTCCTGGATATTGAAGTGGTCATGTAGGCATTACAAAAAAGTACTGCCCACAAATGCAGCACCAATAATGACTTAATATACACAAACAAAACAGACAACAAATATACCCCACTAGATATACAATGTGGCAAATCAACTATCCCCAGTTCTCCAAGTTAATTGTATATCGTACTGGACTTCACATTATGTTGCCTGGAATGAAAGAAATCAATGGATCTATAGTGTGTGGCAGGATACACACCACTGTCAGTGTAGATGGAAACATGATGCTGGGCTCAACATCAAGAATGTCTACCAGCCATCAGCATTAGCATCACCGATCAGCCAACCCCTTCTCTAACAATGTAAAAAGGTTATTACGCAACAAACTTTACATTATAAGCATCTAACAGCCAAATTAACACCACCACAGTCAATCATGAAGCTGGTTAGAGTAATGTTTACTGATTCGTAGGTTCACACACTGTAGCCATACCTCACTAGTAAACTCTTTTGCACTCGGTGGGACCAGAAAATAAAATAAAAGTACGATCCTGAGCAGAGAGCAGCAACACTGGAAAAACTGCTGGCACGCTACAATTTAATGTAAAGTATGGGGGGGAAGCAGAGAGTGAAAGTAAAGAGGAATGCTGGAATATTCCACAAGGCAACAGGAATGCAGAGAAACCAGGAGACCTTGTGGCGAATCGCTTCATCATCCAATCACCACCCAGAGCTCGAGCTAACAAGTGCCTTCCTGTTTTGCGTGTTCAGCCCGATTTCAAATTACAAATATGTTTCCAGTGAGCCATAAATCCACTTGGGAGAGCAAACTAAATGTTCATCTGAAACTTGCAACATGCAGTGGATCCATTCAGTAAAACTGGGGCATTTTGCACATGTGTGTCTTAACCTTGTAGCGTTTCCTGATACATTAATAGACACATAGGGAACTTCTGTGTTACGCACTTGAACAATACACAGGCATCCAATGTGTGTCGTCATCTTCATGGCATCTCCCCAATCAACCCTAAACAGACATGCCAACAGACCGCAGATCTGCTCCACGTTAAAATGTTGGAATTTCCTTGACTGTCAATGCCGTAAGAAAAAAGCAATTTCCAAAAATGCAAAAGCAGCTGTAAATATGACAAGAAAGATTAACCTGCTGTGTGTTAAGTGGCTGTGCAGACACCTGAATGCTACAGTCAGAGGAGGAGCATTTACATGTTGCACAGAGCCAAACAAATTACAATGCTGCCCTCTGCTCTACTTTCAGATTTGAACTAGAGTAGGTGTGATCATGTGGAGGAAATGTTTCAGCATAAAATGCTGCTGTAAGGCTGGACTGCGCTTTAGAGGTTCAGAGATAACGAGTCAAAACTTGCTTTGCCTTTGGTATGAACATTCCTCCAGCTGAGAATGGAGACTGATGATCTTCATCAATGGGACAAATGCAGAATGAGGGGAGTCATAATATCTTCATACGCTTAATGTCCAGATCAAGTGAAACATACTCAAATGATGGGTCAATTAATGGATCAGTCGGTCAACATGAAAGAACATATCCCACTGTATTTTTGGGGCCTTTACAGAAAGGCTAACAGAGGAGAAAGAGGGGAAAGAGAATGTCGGACTGGAAACGCATGAAGGAGGATCTGTGATCAGTGGTGTGAACCCTCAGCCCCAAGGGGCAACAATACGTACACACATTGTGTAACTGATCACCAGTCATTTACCAAGCAGAGCCACATTGTGGTTGTTGGTATTTTCACTATTTTCTGACTTTTAAATGCACCAAACAATTATTCAGTTGGAAAAAAAATAGTAGTTTCTCAACTTAACATAAATTGTATCATTCGTTTCAGCCCAAAAAAGGAAAAATAGATCAATAAAATCAATCCCTGAAATTATTCTTTGGTAAAAAAAAAAGTAAAGGAACTTGTAAAGGGTACTTGTTGCTACGGTTTTCTGTTTGTAAAAATAAACAAAATAGGTCATTTAGATGAAATCAATAAGTAAAATAATCATTAGTAAATTAAGTCCACTTGTACTGGAGCTGCTGTAACAGAGTTAACAAAGCATGTGTCTCCTGTTAGACGTCATTTAGGGGCTCTAGACAAAAAAAGCACCCAACATCCATCCATCCATTGTCTTCCGCTTATCCTGGACCTGGTCGCGGAGGCAGCAGTCAAAGCAGGGATGTCCAGACTTCCTTCGCCCCAGACACCTCCTCCAGCTCTTCCGGTGGGACCCCGAGGTGTTCCCAGGCCAGCCGAGAGACATAGTCCCTCCAGTGTGTCCTAGGTCTACCCCGAGGCCTCCTCCCAGTGGGACATGCCTGGAACATCTCCCGAGAGAGGCGTCAAGGAGGCATCTGGAACCGATGTCCGAGCCACCTCAACTGATTCCTCTCGATGTGGAGGAGTAGCGGCTCTACTCCGAGCTCCTCCCTGGTGACTGAGCTCCTCACCCGATCTCGTAGGGAGCGCCCAGCCACCCTGCGGAGGAAACTCATTTCGGCCGCTTGTATCCGGGACCTCGTTCTTTCAGTCATGACCCAAAGCTCATGACCATAGGTGAGGGTAGGAACGTAGATTGACTGGTAAATCGAGAGCCTTGCCTTTCGGCTTAGCTCCCTCTTCACCACGACGGACCGATACAGACGCTGCACCGATCCGCCTGTCAATCTCCCGCTCCATCTTCCTCCCACTCGTGAACAAGACCCAGAGATACTTAAACTCCTCCACTTGAGGCAGGACGTCTCCACCAACCCAGAGAGGGCAAGCCACCTTTTTCCGGTCGAGAAGCATGGCCTGGGATTTGGAGGTGCTAATCCTCATCCCAGCCGCTTCACACTCAGCTGCAAACCGTCCCAGCGCACACCCAGAGGTTCAGAAATGTGAAGTGGACATTATGCAGTAGACCAACAGTCAATCTATTAGTGTGTACTTTTCCTTTAAGGGTGTCTTTTTAAAAGAACATAACAGAAGTAACTTCTCTGACCTTTAAAAAACACGACAGGTGACAGCTGTGTGTGCTTGCAAGGGTGATGCTCGTACCTGCTCTACGTCCAGGCGGCTCTCTGGCAGGTGGTGGTGGTCTGCTGACCTGCTGAGAAGATGGAGATGCTGAAGGAGGCGGTGGTGGAGCGTGGCTCCGTCCTTGGCTGCCGCCTCCTGATGTGTGTTTTTTGTGCAGGGAGTTGTGCCTCTGGGGAAGCTCTGGAGCTCCACCACCATCAACATGGGACGGCCCGTTGGAGACTCCACCTGAAGTGTGTGGTCTGTATGGCGGGGGAGGAGGAGGAGCAGATGAGCCCCCAGTTGGTGGTCTGCTGGAAGACGGAGGTGGTTTTACTGAGCTAGGAGGGGTGGGGCCTCTGTTGGGCGTCGGTGGGAGGGGCTTCTCCCTGCTGTGAGAGGAAGATGGAGCGTGTACTTTCTGGTTCGGGGTAGGAGGAGCATTGCCACGGCCACCTCTGTTGAAGGGTGGAGGAGGAGGTGGTGCAGAGGTGCTGTGCTTCATCCCTGCTGAAGACATGCTGCTGTTGCTGGAAGGGCGTGAGATGTCAGGCAGTGAGGGCCGGTGGGAGCGCTGGTGCTCCGGTGGGGAGGGCTTGTTGGGTGGGGA